>JAWPHD010010925.1:0-88537 GCA_037043455.1 Cyrtodaria siliqua | reverse complement strand
TAAGGATTTTAAGTCACCATAAAGTTGTTTTTAATTGTAAGGTTACGGTAGACCTGATTGATTATATTTTAGTTATATATTAGTCAACATTCCTAAGTACCCACCTAAGAATATGTCAATTTTCCCATTGTTTTTTGTATTTCACGCTTAAAGGGAATGTAGCGACACAGCCAAACAGCTCTGAGAGCTCTGAGAGTTCTGAAAAACTTGCAAAAAGTTGAAAGAATTATGAAAATCGGATGATAAACAAAAAAGATATGACCATTTGCAGGTTGTTCTAAAATGGTAATGGGATAATCCATGTATGGTCATTTAGAATGTGATATCATAGCTCTAAAAATGGCGGCTTCCATATCCATTTCAAACGATCATATCTTCTTTGTTTATCATCCAATTTTGATAATTCGAGTTTTTCAGAACTCTCAATAATAAAGATTGTTTGGCTGTTTCGCTATATCCCCTTTAATTGAAGATGATTAAACTGAAAAATAACGAGTGTAAATCGTCTGCTCTGATTGCATGAACACAATTCGATGCGTGTTCTTAGAAATAAATTATAACATATATACAACTGGGTACATAGGAGGGTTCATACATCGAATTAGTGCCGCTTTTGATGTTCCTAATTCTAATATGTATCAACTAAAATTATTTTGACATCATGTTTTACTAGCATTACCACTATAAAATTAATGCGATTGCAAACGAAATTTTCGAAATATCTGATGTTATCGCTGAATTGCAGTTAATTGAATTTCTTACGATATTCAACTAAAAGGGGGGTAATTTAGGAATATCCGTGATTCATTTTATTATAGACGGAACATTTTTTTTATAATATATTATTTCCTACCAATCTCAAGAAATTTATATCTTTCAGCGTACTTCGATTCATGTTATGTGTTTTATCAGCACAGTTGATGTTTTCATATAAAGGGCGGGTAACTCTTTAACAATTTAAACAAAAAATAAATCGTTTACACACTATTGGTCAAAACAATATCCTTATCACACAACTTTTCTAAAATATATTTAAAATAACAAAATAAGTTAAGATATAAAAGTGAGTAATTAGGAAGTTTGTTCAGTTTACAAAGGTTACGAATGTTGAAGTTCCCACCTCGACTACTAGCTTTAGAAAAAAAAAAGGTTGAGAAACGTATGTACCGCACAATGTATTGATCGGGTAACATCTCCGTCTAAGTGGGTATAATTCACGATGCCAAAAATGAATATATATTACATATTTGTCTGTGACTTGTATAGGAAATACTGGGAATAGAAAAGCTATATCTACTCGTTTGCTCTACTGGGAAATATCTCCCAGCCCAGTGGGAGATATTCTAAATATCTCCCAGCCCAGTGGGAGATATTTCCCAGTACGGAGCATTGCTCGGCTTTTTCCGTCAGTGGCGTGAATGCCAAAAATGACGTTCCGATTGATTTACGGACGTCTTCGTCAGATTCTGCCACTAGGAAATAATGATTACGGAAATTAGCGAAGAGTTCCGGTTCTACTTGTTTTGTTTGTATGACGTAACGTCGTCTTGGATGACGTAACGTCGTCTGGAGTTCTCGTGCAATCCGGTGTAAAAAGGCGTGAATCATTAGAAATATTAATAAAATATCATTTTAAATTATGTAATATATAGTTTAATAACCAGTGTTTTTGAGATACTGATAATATCTCCCTCGGTAGAGAAATGGCCCCGATATAAGAACTCGTTCTCCGCACTCGTTTTTATATCGGGGCCATTTCTCTACCTCGGGAGATATTTCCCGTATCTAAAAAACACTGGTTATTAAACTCTTTATCTCTCTTGTCTTAGATTGTCTTATTATGTTTTCGTTTTTGGAAATCGAGAAAGGAATGGAGAGTATCAGAAATATTAGCTTTGTTTAGCTGAAGTTTTTTATAAACAGTATTATTATAAAAGAAAGGATTGTCAATGTTCAATATAACATCAAGATATGCGAAGTGGTGTTAAAGGCATCGCTGTCGTCTGTCTGAGTATCTGGTGAAAGGAAATATTTTTCATAGCAATTTAAAAAGAACCTGCGACAATAGGTGTACAGTACTCTAAGTCAATAATTCGTCTTCTTATAAATGTTTTTGGTTTAAACAATATTTATTTCATAATATTCACATATGTATTATATACAATTCTAATACACCGCACTATATAGCCTAGTTTAAAATATCTCGTTATATTATAGGTTATTGAATTTGTATGGCTAAATATTACTTGGAACGAGTTGTTTTGGCAAAGGACGACGAGCTTGCGAGTCATCCTGCGCCAAAACAACGAGTTCCAAGTAATATTATAGGTTATTGAATTTGTATGGCTAAATATTACTTGGAACGAGTTGTTTTGGCAAACGACGACGAGCTTGCGAGTCGTCCTGCGCCAAAACAACGAGTTCCAAGTAATATGTAGCCATACAAATTCAATAACCTTTTTATTGTATACTTTCATATTGGTTTCGATCAACTATTACTTTTCTTTGTATTTGTGTTTTTTTATAGCTTTTGATGGAATTCCTATCTTGTCATTCAGTTTCACTTTGTGTGGATGATTATTTTGCGCGAAAACGACGTCGACGTCAGATGACGTCATTAAAAACATCAAGCGATTTTCTAAAGTTTGTTTACCATTCGATAACGTTAAAAACAGTGGGTGTGACCATTTCATTTATTTTATCAATTTCTGCCATAAAAGGTTGAAAAAAAAAACACGTATTTTTTTGTTGACAGTATAGGAATGATTCCGTTATTTTATTTGAAAGTAGTTCCTTATTTCTATTTCGCGGCTCTTAGCAAGCACGAGCAAAAGTTCCCTTGCAATATCAATGCAAACTAAACGGGACAATATGAAAGTATACAATAATTAGCCATACAAATTCAATAACCTTTTTATTGTATACTTTCATATTGTTTTCGATCAATGTTAATTGTATGAGTATTACTTTTCATTGTATTTGTGTTATTTTTATAGCTTTTGATGGAATTCCTGTCTTGTCATTCAGTTTAATTTTGTGTGGCTATCAACCGAGCACGTTAAAAAACCATAGGAATCTATTCGATAATAAGAGTAGGGCAGGTTCCCGGATTCCTATGTATCCTTCCCCTCTCTCTGGGGCGGCTCTAAATAACCTGTACTGTGTTGATGAGCCGTTAAACAACATTCAATTCAATTCAATTCATTTTGTGTGGATGATTGTTTTGCGCGAAAACGACGTCGACGTCGGATGACGTCATTGAAAACAACAAGCGATTTTCTAAAGTTTGTTTACCATTCGATAACGTTAAAAACAGTGGGTGAGTGACCATTTCAATTATTTTATCAATTTCTGCCATAAAGGGTTGAACAATAAAAACACGTATTGTGTTGTTGACACTATAGAAAGGATTCCGTTATTTTATTTGAAAGTAGTTCTTATTTCTATTTCGCGGCTCTTAGCAAGCACGAGAAAAAGTTCAAACTTTAGAAAATCGCTTGTTGCTTTCAATGACGTCATCCGACGTCGACGTCGTTTTCGCGCAAAATAATCAT
This sequence comes from Cyrtodaria siliqua, assembly GCA_037043455.1. Taxonomy (NCBI): domain Eukaryota; kingdom Metazoa; phylum Mollusca; class Bivalvia; order Adapedonta; family Hiatellidae; genus Cyrtodaria; species Cyrtodaria siliqua. The sequence goes on along the minus strand of JAWPHD010010925.1, from coordinate 84,983 downwards.
CCACACAAAATGAAACTGAATGACAAGACAGGAATTCCATCAAAAGCTATAAAAATAACACAAATAGAATGAAAAGTAATAGTCATACAATTGACATTGATTGAAAACAATATGAAAGTATACAATAAAAAGGTTATTGAATTTGTATGGCTAAATATTACTTGGAACTCGTTGTTTTGGCGCAGGAAGACTCGCAAGCTCGTCGACCTTTGCCAAAACAACTCGTTCCAAGTAATATTTAGCCATACAAATTCAATAACCTATAATACAATATCATTAAATCGTTGGGTTGTGTCATTTGGGACGTTTGCCTTTTATTGTTTATTTATTTAACCATTTGGTTTCTGTTTTCATATACGTCTAGATCAATTGTGATCTGACATCATGACAGGTGTTGACGTGTTATATTCGCTTTTGTTAAACACACAAAACGAACCCAATAAAAATTTAAAGAAATAGAGCGTCTCTCAGTTAGAGATCTTCAAAATCACAAGCTAACATTCAGCCTGTCAAAATAATTGCAATCTTTACTTTAATACATCCAATGCTTTATTCGTCACAAACATTATTTGTATTCATGAGATAATATAGAGCCAGGTATGGTATATAGAATAAAGAGCCAGGTATGGTATATAAAATAAATAGCCAGGTATGGTATATAGAATAAAAATTAAAACTTATGATGACACACACACACACACACGCACACAAGCATTGGCAACCAGTCCACAATGACAACTTAGAATTATTTCCTCTTTTTTTGCTGGTCTCTAAACATATACAAGGAATATGATTCTAAATTTAAAGAAAACGAAGTAATGGGAAGCTATACAGTTTATTAATTCTTGATTTTATGAGTCCTTTTCTTATACGGAAACTCCTTAGTATTGTGGGGAAAAAAACAACACAAACAACAACAACAATAACATTTGATTTATCTTATTCTATTACTACAAACGTATTATTTGAAGTGAATATTATTCTAAATTATCGAGAAGAAATAATAGTGTAAAGCTTTAAATATTTTTTGTAACTCCTTTCCGTAAGTAAGGTATTTCAAGTCAATACATATGATTATTGAAAAAAATATAATTAAAGTTTGATACAATTTATTCTTTTACTACAAACATTTTCCATGAATACGATTCTAAATTACTAAAACCAAAATAAGGTAGGGATTTATATGTTGATTTTATGAGTCCTTTTCGTACGCGGTAACTCCTTTTCGTAAGGTGATCATGATTCATAGAGTCAAAACACATAAGTATTAAACAAAATATAAATATTAAAAGTTTGGTTACATTTATTTATTCATTACAAACATATTCTACCTGTCTGTTTCTAAATTCATAAGTATTTTTCATATAAAGCTATGCATATGGATGTTACGGGTCCTTTTCGTAGGCGATAACTCCTTTTCGTATTTCAGAGAGTCAAAAAACATAGCCTAAGTATTAAAGAAAAAATATTAAAAGTGTGATTACATTTATTTGTTCACTACAAACATATTCTACTAGTCTGTTTCTGAATTCATCGCGAGCGTGCTCGCCTTACGGTTAACGCGTTGTTGATTTTCTGAAATTGCCATACTAAGGCAATAAAAATCTTCGTCAAACCGCTAGAGTTACCTGCCCGTAAAGTTGCATCGTGCAAGTAAAACGGTGCACCGTGCATGTGAATCGTATTTCTAGCACGTCGTTATAACCTCACATGAACGCCGAGCGGAGCGAGGTGTTATTCGAAGGAAAATAAAGCTAATTACACTGAGATTACATCGAGCGAAGCGACGTTACACAGCTAATTTCACCGAGCGAAGCGAGGTCTTGTGCATTGAATATAACATACATGTAAATTAAGTTTGTTTTCGATTCTCTTCTCTTCTATTGTATTCAGTGTTTACTCAAGTCAACCAGGGTCCTTACTCCCTGATTCAACATATTTATTTTATTCATTTTTTACAATCTAATTTGTTAAAAAAAAAATCCACGATTTAATGCTTGATTACGTTTAAATAAAAGTGAATGCGTCAATATTTATTATTTAAAAAAATAAAGATAGAATATAATATCCTGGTTCTCTGGCTTAAAATAGAATAGAATAGAATAACTTTTATTTTCCAATCAAGGACCATCACTGGCATTACACTCACAGTACTAGGTACTACCTTTGTGAAGGGCAAAACTATAACCAGTCTTTGATAGCAGCAAAAGTATAAGTTAAAATGATTCATTTAGAAACACCAACAAATGTAAAAACAATCCAAAATATGAATCAAATTTGATGTAGAAGCACTCGAGCAGATGTTTTGATTTTGTATTGAGTTTAGAAAACTCCACTGATGTACACTGTAAGGCATAACAGTATGAGTATTGCACACATTATTTAATCGCTCTAGTCAGTTAACTTGCCACTGTTCAGCAACAACAAAATCAACGATTTAATGCTTGATTATGTTTAAATAAAAGTGATTGCGTCAATATTTAAGTTAGTTTTACTAGATCTATTTATTTTTTTATATTAGATCTACATACTTGAAAGCAGTCCAATTTCATTAAAAATACAATATGACAAATGGACTAAGAAAGCTGGCTAAGCGCTGACCATCCTACCTAATAGTAATAAATGTCTGAGATTGTGTGAACTGTGTCATTGCTTTTTGTTCAAATTGTATTTAACGACCCACTGCGCCATTTAAGTCTCAATTACACTTATTAATAATAAAAATTCACCTGAAACAATAGTTATATGCAATAATAATTATTCGCCTTCCTTTTTATCCTGAAATTGTTTATGCGAAACCAAAGGCGGTAAGTGAAATATCCTTTCTTTTACTTGAAAGCACAAACGTAAACCTTTTTTGTTCTTTGTAGACAAAGTGAAGCACCTACTGTACTGTAGACAAAATAGTACGTCACCATTATGACAATTTTCAATGCTGATTACGTCAGTCAGTGACGTTCGACGCAATTTTAATTTCAAGAGGGGATGTAGAGAGTGGTGACTTGGGAACAAGGTATTAAACGAACTGATTATTTCAAATGACACATCATCAATGATTTGTTTGTATGGTGTTTTACGTCATTTTCAACACATGTAAGATTATATATGACGGTGGATATTTGGGTGGTGGAGGCAGAACACCCACTTGTCCTGGGTAGAACCAGTACTATACACCTCCCGCCATCCGTAAGGATCGACACATCCTCACAAGTCGAGCTCCCAGTGGGATTCGAACCTGCAGCGGTGAGAGGCGAGAAGGTTTACAACGCAACATTCAGTATCACATGAAACAATTCATTCCTATTCCTTCCTACCTGATCATTGCTGCTAAGTGATGGCATTTACATTTAGGAAATAGGAATAGATTGGATCATCCTTAGAAGTCTCATAAAAAAAAAGTATGCATACATAATTATTCTGATCATGCTTATTCAAGTTCACCTGACACTTACTCACTATTTAAGTCATTTTTTTCACAACTGTGGTCGATTTGCTTCACAATTATTATTATTAATTTATTTATTTTATTTAATATTATTATTTTATTTATTTTGGCATTTCCACCACTTAAATTGTTCAATATTGTTTTGTTCTGGATATGAGATATGTTCATAGAAGAAAGTTTATCTAAAATGTTTCATATTATCCTGCTCCCACAAAAACAATGCATGTATTCAATACTTTTTTTTCCACAAATTAGGCAGTTTTCGCCTTTTTTTTTCTCCACCAAAATGACCAGGCTAGGGTCGGGAGTCTTCACAATTTTTAGTGGGTAAAAGCCCTGCCAACATTACAATGGAAATGACACTGCAGTGCTTGGTTTGATTTAGTTTAAACTTATTTATTTTACAACGATTGTAACGAAAGCTCTATGAACTTATTTGAATCACTCTCGATGTCTTCCTGGGTAGAACCAGTACTAAGCAATGCAGATAAAGTGTCTTGCTCAGGGACACAACGCAATGGCGGGAATCGAACTCACGACTTTTGGATCATTGATCCAACGCTCTACCACTAGACCACAGCGCTCCACTGTTTGATTTGGAAGTAATAGAGTATAATGTGTAGATCCCCATTTCGATTGCGAATAGTTATGCTTAAATAATTTGTTGAATTAGTTTTTAGCTCTACTGATCAGAGATCAGCAGAGCTAATGCCGTGGTGCGGCGTCCGTCGTCCGTCCGTCTGTCCGTCTGTCCGTCCGTTAACTTTTATTTGTAGCGACTACTCCTCTGAAACTACTGGATGGATATTCATAAAACTTTACAAAAATGTTGCCCATGAAGTCTAGTTGATCCTAGCAAAATTTCAGATCGGCCAGAAATTTAAGATGGCCGCCAAAGCTAAAAATAGATTTTTTAAATACAAGTTTGTAGCGACTACTTCTTGAAAACTATAAGTGATATTGATATGGGACTTTTTCTAAAATGATCAGCATGACATGATGGTTATCCGAGTCGAACATTATTTTGATTCGACATTAAACATGGCTGCCAGTGGCCATCTTTGTTTACATAGAGTTATATAATGAAAACTTGTAGCGACTACTCCTCTGAAACTACTTGACGGATTTTCATGAAACTTCACAAAAATGTTGCTCTTGATGTCTAATTGATCCTAGCAAAATTTCAGGTCGGCCGGAAATTCAAGATGGCCGCCATGGCTAAAAATAGATTTTCAAAATACAAGTTTGTAGCGACTACTTCTTGAAAACTATAAGTGATATTGATATGGGACTTTTTCTAAAATGATCAGCATGACATGATGTTGATCCTTGTCGAAAATCGTTTTGATTCGACGTTAAACATGGCTGCCAGCGGCCATCTTTGTTTACATAGAGTTATATAGTAAAAACTTGTAGCGACTACTCCTCTGAAACTACTTGGCGGATTGTCATGAAACGTTACAGGAATGTTGCTCTTGATGTCTAATTGATCCTAGAAAAATTTCAGGTCGGCCGGAAATTCAAGATGGCCACCACAGCTAAAAATAGATTTTTAAAAAATAAGTTTGTAGCGACTACTTCTTGAAAACTATAAGAGATATTGATATGGGACTTTTTCTAAAATGATTAGCATGACATGATGTAGATCCTTGTGGAAAATTATTTTGATTCGACGTTAAACATTGCTGCCAGTGGCCATCTTTGGTTACATAGAGTTATATAGTAAAAACTTGTAGCGACTACTCCTCTGAAACTACTTGACGGATGTTCATGAAACTTCACAGGAATGTTGCTCTTGATGTCTAGTTGATCCTAGAAAAAGTTCAGGTCGGCCGGAAATTCAAGATGGCCGCCACAGTTAAAAATAGATTTTTAAAAAATAAGTTTGTAGCGACTACTTCTTGAAAACTATAAGAGATATTGATATGGGACTTTTTCTAAAATGATCAGCATGACATGATGGTTATCCGAGTCGAACATTATTTTGATTCAATGTTAAACATGGCTGTCAGTGGCCATCTTTGTTTACATAGAGTTATATAATGAAAACTTGTAGCGACTACTCCTCTGAAACTACTTGACGGATTTTCATGAAACTTCACAGGAATGTTGCTCTTGATGTCTAATTGATCCTAGCAAAATTTCAGGTCGGCCGGAAATTCAAGATGGCCACCACAGCTAAAAATAGATTTTCAAAAAAACAGTTTGTAGCGACTACTTCCTGAAATCAAAATCGATCAGTAGAGCTTCAAGGTCATTGACCTCTTGTTTTTATGTGAAATTCAGTGCTCCAAGAATAGGATAGCCCGAAATCCATTCCGGGCCTGTCTCATTTTGCATACAAGGAGCCCGTCGGGCCTGTCTTTTTTTTTTTTACTTGATCTCAAGATCCTCAAGACAAAATACTCCCATGTGTATTCCGAACTATGAAAACACTTGCAATAAAGTAATTAAAATGTGTTAAATTGAAAGTTTGAATATTTTGCCTGGCGTCGTGTCGCCATAGTGTCGGTAGTTTGTCACAACTTTGAGATCGACAATTTCTGACGTAAAACTACATTATCCTGCTATTAGGGTTGTTTTCTTTCCTCTTTGATAAGAAATACCATTTTTGTCACTCAAAACACATTAATGCATGAAAAAAGTTCCTAATTGATGGTAATTCGATTGAATGTTTGTGAAATTTTCGGGCCGTAAAGGTGCGGTGTCATAGTAGTTCGGATGGTACATAATTTCGGATTATTTTATTTTTTTACATAATCGAATAAGAAAAACATTTCTATTCATTATTTAATCCATCATTCTTTCTTTTATCATGTGTAAGGCGTTCCTGCAATCCTACTTTTAAATGAATTTTACTGTAGGTTCCTAATTCTTTAACTTGGAGAAAGTGGTGACAAAATGAAAAATATAGCCAGAGGGGGCCCTGATAATCTAATGAAACCTGATTAAAAATTTGGCTCCAAGTTCGGCTCCAGTTTCACCAAGACGGCTCTGATTATTATCGTTAGGCAAGAGTGCTAGTGTATTCTGAACTATGTATTCCTTCGCATCGGTTGTAAATTTCAATGTAATATTCTATTCTAACAAAGTGATAAATAAGTCTGCTGACTAGGGAGCATAAAGTGGTAACAAAAAGAAAAATATAGTCAGGGGAGGGTCTGAGTTTGAGTAATACATACGTAACAAATGTGTGCTATAAAAGCAAATAAAGACACATTTCCAGACCACTAAGAAAAAAATAGTGGACCTTTCCATTTTAAATCAAGGCCTGTCCATCCTGTCCATTTTCAAAAGCAACAAGCCCTGGGCCTGTCTCTTAAAATAATTTTCTTTGAGCACTGGTGATGATCGCAAAGTTTGTATGTGAATAGTAGTGGGTTGCGTTTTTTGTGTGTCTCTAAGAACGGAGCAACTGAGTTGGGTTTAGAAAATCCCTATGTTATAAGGTATTACAGTATGAGTAATATTACACAATGTAACCATTTTATTTACTTAAACCGACGCTCGCCATGAGGCAGTGCCTTATTCATATTAATTATTTTTAATATACGAGTCCTTTTCGCAGACCAAATCTCCTTTTCGCGAAAAGGACTCCTTTTCGCGAAAAGGACTCCTTTTCGCACTTTAGGTCTACCTATCTTTACGATTGTGTTGATTTCACGCAAAACCGGTCACTTCTAAAATGGCTGCACCCACGAAAGCAAGCATGGCTGGAAAGAAACGGTTGGTTACATGAACTGTCATCATTTTACATTGATCAATAACAACAATTAGCATTCTAGTTGCCTGATCACATAGCATAGTAAAAATCAACGTTTCGGGTAACCAAAGGCCTTAAATATCCTTTAATGGTGCAGCCTTTGGATTTGTTTACATTTTTTTTAAATGGCAAAACATGAGTGGTGTAGTAGTTACATGCTTACACTTAAGCTGGAACGTGTTTTTCCTTCAAACAAATGAAATGTTACTTCATATTGCTGCTTTTTTAACAGATCATTGCTTCCATTAAAAAAAATGCGACGAAATGAGGTCATTCATATACTTTAATAGTAAGAAAATAAGTTTAGTTAATTACTTAGTTTGAATAATTCTACCGTTTAAAACTGAGCTTCAGGTATGTTAATTGATTGGATGGTCCAAAATATCCTGCACAGGCTACGAAATCGTCTTTTCTTTAAATGACTGTTTGTTAATTTTCTCGGGATTGCGCAATCCAAATATTTTTTCTTGAAACTTGGCTTTATTATATACCCATGAAAATGGCTCTAAGTTGAAAACATGTAGAGGGTTTGTATTTGTAAACAATGTATCTTCACACAATTTTTCGACAGTTAATTGAGTTTTGTTTTCTGGACAAGTGTTCGCTGGTTTCACAACCCAGCCTCGGGATGAGTGGTGCAACATTTCCTCTGGACTTGCCTCATCTTGTGGTGCAACTTTTCCTCATTACTGTGGATTAGAGGTGTTACCTCGACTGGTAGTACATCATTGCCTCAAGACTTGCAATGAAACTCTGCTTCCTGGCTGGGTTCCAGCAATCACAAAGTCTGCTTTTTTAATGTACCAATATCCATCCCATTTCAAGTTTGTTTTATTTTTTAATTAATAAAAGTATAACAATACATTTCCCCACTCCCCCCATTTAATGCATGACATATATCTAAAACTTATTAGCACACTCATATTGACATTGCGGTAAACTCACATCTGTATTTCTACAGAAAGCTTGCTGACCTTAGCGTAGATGAGTTTATGATGGGTGGTTTTGAGTCGAGCAGCAGCGAGTCCGACAAGTCAGGGATGAAAAGGAAAAATAAAAAAGGAAAGAACAAAGATCAAGGAAATGTCAGCATAAGCAAACTGAAAACAAACAAACAGCAGAAAAAAGAGAAATCGAAGTAAGTTTACTGACATTAATCTTGGTATTTAACATAAATGGTCATGGGTTTTTGTCTTTTAATTTCATGACTGCAGAATCTTTTCAAATGCCTCTATAGGTAACAGTACTGGGTTATTCCTGAGGATGAATCAATTCGCGTTATAGAGCCTAAGTAAATAGTGTTTCGTTACCAGGAACCCGACTGGCCCGCGGTTTTTACCTTAATAATATCACAATTTACTAATCACAGGCACTGATTGTTGAATGTAAGCAACATGTATAACACTTATTTCTCTAGCCTGTTATTTCTTTATCTGCTGTTTCTCTATGTTGTTATTTCTCTAGCCTGTTATTTCTTTATCTGCTGTTTCTCTATGTTGTTATTTCTCTAGCCTGTTATTTCTTTATCTTCTGTTTCTCTATGTTGTTATTTCTTTAGCCTGTTGTATTTCTAAGCTGTTATTTCTTTAGCCTATTGTTTCTCTAGGTTGTTATTTCTTTAGCCTGTTGTTTCTCTAAGCTGTTATTTCTTTAGCCTATTGTTTCTCTAGGCTGTTATTTCTTTAGCCTTTGTTTCTCTAGGCTGTTATTTCTCTAGCCTATTGTTTCTCTAGGCTGTTATTTCTTTAGCCTGTTGTTTCTCTAGGCTGTTATTTCTTTAGCCTGTTGTGTATTTACCCTACTATAGTGTACTATTATTCTATTATTTTGCTATCTTGTTATTTTCTACTCTGTTATTTCTCCTTGTGGCTATTGTTTTGATATCTTGGTATTTCTTTATCTTGTTGCTTCTCTACCCTGTTATTTTGTGTATATTAATTGCCCGACAATCCCCTCTATGGAAGAATAGTGTTTCTTTAAGTGGTTGACAAATATGATAAATAAAACAATTGGAGATGTTTCTCCTGTATTAATATAATTATTATATAACATATTGTGTATAATTATATAACTTTTGTGCAACATTCAAATAATTTACTGCGTGGATTTCAGTTTGTTTTGGAGTATGAGAGGATTTGCTAAATATTCCCAGAATGCTATGTAATTCACAGATTATACTGTTACGTGGGGAGCACAATTATTATTAACGGTGCATATTACTTTGAATTTATATCACCATAAATAGCAGGCCTTACATGCATACCTGTTTAGTATTGAATTTAACGATTGGATACAATTATATACTGTGTCGAGATTCATACCAATTTTATACAACAAGTTTAATAAATTAATATTAAATATGCATGAGTGTGAGATTCTATTTATAACTCCAAAAAAGCCTCACAAGCAACATTTATTGTTTTAGCGGTCAATATATAACGTCATATGATGACATATGTTTTTATGCAACATTTATTGTTGTGGCAGCCAATAATATACTTAAGGCCAAAAGATTTGCACGGTTCATAAAATATAATAACAAAATTCCTTCTAAACGTACCCAAATTTAATATTTTCAATCGTACGTATCAAACCGTGAAGTGATCAGTTGTATTGAAAACCGGGTGACAATGTTTAAGGCGATTGCTTTGGATTAGACAGCTAATGATGAATGTAACATTGAAACCATTTGAAAAATATGATAATATAAAGAACCGTGCAATCTTTTGGCCTTAAGTATATAATGTCATCGTATGATAACGTTGTATGTTGATTCGGTCTTCTCTGTATGGCACCGAACAAGGAACTACCTCGTCGATTTCCGTAATCCGGTATTTTTAATGGTAACGGAAATCTATGAGACAAGCTGAATGGAAAGAAACGACTGATGATACGGCATTCATTTTCGTATTTATTTCACAAGAGTAATACGATAATATATCATGGCTTTACTAAACTCCCACACTGCAAGTGATAAATATGTATACACAAATGTTGTTGTTTATTCAGGAACACTAAGTCTGCCGGTGTAATGGCCAGTCACAAATCATCTCTAGAGATGTTGAAGAATCAGGATCCCGAGTTTTACGAGTTCCTGAAGGACGAAGATGAATCATTGCTCACTTTTGGTGAGAATGCTAATATCAACTCAGTTGTAGGAATTATTTTTGCACAGTTTTCATGACACTTTTACATTTTTATTTCAGCTTTCCAAATCACATATTAAAGAAGTAATTCCAAATATATTTACACCAGTACAGTAACACTTTTTTACAGCTGTTGCCATGCCTTATTTTATAGATCTACTGGCCAAGGCCAGCAGAGCTTATGGGATGGTGAGTTGTCCGTCGTCCGTCAACTTTTGTCTCGTTTACATGGATAGGGCCTTTATTTTTCATCCAATTGTTTTCAAACTTTACCAGATTGTTGATATCATTGAAAGCTCAGACGAGTTTGAAAACCAGCCAGTTCGGACAAGTAACACTAGAGTTATGGCCTTGTATTTAGTTAAAATTGCTATATTTTACCTCATTAACTCGATAGAGCCTTCATTTTTCATTCGATCTTTACCAAACTCTACAAGATTGTTGATATCAATGAAAGGTTGAATGAAAAAAAGCCAGATTGGACCGTTTACACCTGAGCTATTTTCCCCACCAAAATGTTCATCATGCACAATTACGGGTCGCTGTGACCTACTTTCAATGAAATATAGGTCACATCCAGTCTCTGCTAACATGCATACCTTGCTTCTTTCTTGCAGGATTTTCAATAAACTTAACCAGAATATTCCTTATATGCATTTTACATCGTGCCAAATTTCGGGTTTCTGTGACCTACTTTCGGCGAAATATAGGTCACGTCTGGTCTCTGCTACAACATGACTTGCTACTTTCTCGCCTGATTTTCACCAAACTTCACCAGAATGTTCCTTTAACATATGCATCTTACATCATGTGCATCATGTTGGGTCGCTGTGACTTAGATCACGCGCGGTCTCCGCTACGGCATGCTTATATTGCTTCTTTCTTGCAGGATTTTCACCAAACTTCACCAGAATGTTCCTGCAGAATGCAGCTAAATTTTTGGTCGTTGTGACCTACTTTCTCCGTACTGATGGGAATTTTTGACGCCAACCCTTGATATAAAAGCCATTTTAGCAAGTAGAGCGTCCACATGCCCTCTTGGGCCTCTTGTTTTATTTACACAAGGCTTTGATCCATAGTTATCAACGGTGCCATATACATTTTTGTGTCAAGGTTAAGTAAACCCCATTTCAATTTTTGAATGTGAGAAAGTTTCGATTCTTACGGATGGCTGGCGGTATACAGGAATGGTTTTAACGAGAAATAGGTGGGTGGTCTGCCTCTACCACTAAAAATAGAACGTCATACATAGCATAATATGTGCTGGGAAACAGCGTTAAACACCAGACAAACTAAAACAAACAAACCAGTTCAGTTTGGGTAGTGAAATAAATGAACGTAATTTGATTCACCTGTCCATTAAAAGATGCATCAACAAATATATTGTGTGTGTTAGTTGTCAATGTCCAGTTACATGTTTCATTTGTCAAATTCTCTGGTATGCAAGTTGTCAACATACATGTATATTGTCTGTGTGCAAGTTGTCAACATACATGTATATTGTCTGTGTGTGCAAGTTGTCAACATACATGTATATTGTCTGTGTGTGCAAGTTGTCAACATACCTGTATACTGTCTGTGTGTGCAAGTTGTCAACATACCTGTATATTGTCTGTGTGTGCAAGTTGTCAACATACATGTATATTGTCTGTGTGTGCAAGTTGTCAACATACATGTATACTGTCTGTGTACATACATGTATATTGTCTGTGTGTGCAAGTTGTCAACATACCTGTATATTGTCTGTGTGTGCAAGTTGTCAACATACATGTATATTGTCTGTGTGTGCAAGTTGTCAACATACATGTATATTGTCTGTGTGTGCAAGTTGTCAACATACATGTATATTGTCTGTGTGCAAGTTGTCAACATACATGTATATTGTCTGTGTGTGCAAGTTGTCAACATACATGTATATTGTCTGTGTGTGCAAGTTGTCAACATACATGTATACTGTCTGTGTGTGCAAGTTGTCAACATACATGTATATTGTCTGTGTGTGCAAGTTGTCAACATACATGTATACTGTCTGTGTGTGCAAGTTGTCAACATACATGTATATTGTCTGTGTGTGCACGTTGTCAACATACATGTATACTGTCTGTGTGTGTAAGTTGTCAACATACATGTATACTGTCTGTGTGTGCAAGTTGTCATCATACATGTATAGTGTCTGTGTGTGCAAGTTGTCAACATACCTGTATATTGTCTGTGTGTGCACGTTGTCAACATACATGTATACTGTCTGTGTGTGCAAGTTGTCAACATATATGTATACTGTCTGTGTGTGCAAGTTGTCAACATACATGTATATTGTCTGTGTGCAAGTGTATATTGTCTGTGTGTGCAAGTTGTCAACATACCTGTATATTGTCTGTGTACATACATGTATATTGTCTGTGTATGCAAGTTGTCAACATACCTGAATATTGTCTGTGTGTGCACGTTGTCAACATACCTGTATATTGTCTGTGTACATACATGTATATTGTCTGTGTATGCAAGTTGTCAACATACTTGTATATTGTCTGTGTGTGCACGTTGTCAACATACCTGTATATTGTCTGTGTGTGCACGTTGTCAACATACCTGTATATTGTCTGTGTGTGCACGTTGTCAACATACCTGTATATTGTCTGTGTGTGCACGTTGTCAACATACATGTATATTGTCTGTGTGTGCAAGTTGTCAACATACATGTATACTGTCTGTGTGTGCAAGTTGTCAACATACATGTATACTGTCTGTGTGTGCAAGTTATCAACATACATGTATACTGTCTGTGTGTGCAAGTTGTCAACATACATGTATACTGTCTGTGTGTGCAAGTTGTCAACATACATGTATACTGTCTGTGTGTGCAAGTTGTCAACATACATGTATATTGTCTGTGTGTGCAAGTTGTCAACATACATGTATACTGTCTGTGTGTGCAAGTTGTCAACATACATGTATACTGTCTGTGTGTGCAAGTTGTCAACATCCATGTATATTGTCTGTGTGTGCAAGTTGTCAACATACATGTATACTGTCTGTGTGTGCAAGTTGTCAACATACATGTATACTGTCTGTGTGTGCAAGTTGTCAACATACATGTATATTGTCTGTGTGTGCAAGTTGTCAACATACATGTATACTGTCTGTGTGTGCAAGTTGTCAACATACATGTATACTTTCTGTGTGTGCAAGTTGTCAACATACATGTATATTGTCTGTGTGTGCAAGTTGTCAACATACATGTATACTGTCTGTGTGTGCAAGTTGTCAACATACATGTATATTGTCTGTGTGCAAGTTGTCAACATACATGTATACTGTCTGTGTGTGCAAGTTGTCAACATACATGTATATTGTCTGTGTGTGCAAGTTGTCAACATACATGTATACTGTCTGTGTGTGCAAGTTGTCAACATACATGTATACTGTCTGTGTGTGCAAGTTGTCAACATACATGTATATTGTCTGTGTGCAAGTTGTCAACATACATGTATACTGTCTGTGTGTGCAAGTTGTCAACATACATGTATATTGTCTGTGTGTGCAAGTTGTCAACATACATGTATACTGTCTGTGTGTGCAAGTTGTCAACATACATGTATATTGTCTGTGTGCAAGTTGTCAACATACATGTATACTGTCTGTGTGTGCAAGTTGTCAACATACATGTATACTGTCTGTGTGTGCAAGTTGTCAACATACATGTATATTGTCTGTGTGTGCAAGTTGTCAACATACATGTATATTGTCTGTGTGTGCAAGTTGTCAACATACCTGTATATTGTCTGTGTGTGCAAGTTGTCAACATACCTGTATATTGTCTGTGTGTGCAAGTTGTCAACATACATGTATATTGTCTGTGTGTGCAAGTTGTCAACATACATGTATATTGTCTGTGTGTGCAAGTTGTCAACATACATGTATATTGTCTGTGTGCAAGTTGTCAACATACATGTATATTGTCTGTGTGTGCAAGTTGTCAACATACATGTATATTGTCTGTGTGTGCAAGTTGTCAACATACATGTATACTGTCTGTGTGTGCAAGTTGTCAACATACATGTATATTGTCTGTGTGTGCAAGTTGTCAACATACATGTATACTGTCTGTGTGTGCAAGTTGTCAACATACATGTATATTGTCTGTGTGTGCACGTTGTCAACATACATGTATACTGTCTGTGTGTGTAAGTTGTCAACATACATGTATACTGTCTGTGTGTGCAAGTTGTCATCATACATGTATAGTGTCTGTGTGTGCAAGTTGTCAACATACCTGTATATTGTCTGTGTGTGCACGTTGTCAACATACATGTATACTGTCTGTGTGTGCAAGTTGTCAACATATATGTATACTGTCTGTGTGTGCAAGTTGTCAACATACATGTATATTGTCTGTGTGCAAGTGTATATTGTCTGTGTGTGCAAGTTGTCAACATACCTGTATATTGTCTGTGTACATACATGTATATTGTCTGTGTATGCAAGTTGTCAACATACCTGTATATTGTCTGTGTGTGCACGTTGTCAACATACCTGTATATTGTCTGTGTACATACATGTATATTGTCTGTGTATGCAAGTTGTCAACATACCTGTATGTTGTCTGTGTGTGCACGTTGTCAACATACCTGTATATTGTCTGTGTGTGCACGTTGTCAACATACCTGTATATTGTCTGTGTGTGCACGTTGTCAACATACCTGTATATTGTCTGTGTGTGCACGTTGTCAACATACATGTATATTGTCTGTGTGTGCAAGTTGTCAACATACATGTATACTGTCTGTGTGTGCAAGTTGTCAACATACATGTATATTGTCTGTGTGTGCAAGTTATCAACATACATGTATACTGTCTGTGTGTGCAAGTTGTCAACATACATGTATACTGTCTGTGTGTGCAAGTTGTCAACATACATGTATATTGTCTGTGTGTGCAAGTTGTCAACATACATGTATACTGTCTGTGTGTGCAACTTGTCAACATACATGTATACTGTCTGTGTGTGCAAGTTGTCAACATACATGTATATTGTCTGTGTGTGCAAGTTGTCAACATACATGTATACTGTCTGTGTGTGCAAGTTGTCAACATACATGTATACTGTCTGTGTGTGCAAGTTGTCAACATACATGTATACTGTCTGTGTGTGCAAGTTGTCAACATACATGTATACTGTCTGTGTGTGCAAGTTGTCAACATACATGTATACTTTCTGTGTGTGCAAGTTGTCAACATACATGTATATTGTCTGTGTGTGCAAGTTGTCAACATACATGTATACTGTCTGTGTGTGCAAGTTGTCAACATACATGTATATTGTCTGTGTGCAAGTTGTCAACATACATGTATACTGTCTGTGTGTGCAAGTTGTCAACATACATGTATATTGTCTGTGTGTGCAAGTTGTCAACATACATGTATACTGTCTGTGTGTGCAAGTTGTCAACATACATGTATACTGTCTGTGTGTGCAAGTTGTCAACATACATGTATATTGTCTGTGTGCAAGTTGTCAACATACATGTATACTGTCTGTGTGTGCAAGTTGTCAACATACATGTATATTGTCTGTGTGTGCAAGTTGTCAACATACATGTATACTGTCTGTGTGTGCAAGTTGTCAACATACATGTATATTGTCTGTGTGCAAGTTGTCAACATACATGTATACTGTCTGTGTGTGCAAGTTGTCAACATACATGTATACTGTCTGTGTGTGCAAGTTGTCAACATACATGTATACTGTCTGTGTGTGCAAGTTGTCAACATACATGTATATTGTCTGTGTGTGCAAGTTGTCAACATACATGTATACTGTCTGTGTGTGCAAGTTGTCAACATACATGTATACTGTCTGTGTGTGCAAGTTGTCAACATACATGTATACTGTCTGTGTACATACATGTATATTGTCTCTGTGTGCAAGTTGTCAACATACATGTATATTGTCTGTGTGTGCAAGTTGTCAACATACATGTATATTGTCTGTGTGTGCAAGTTGTCAACATACATGTATACTGTCTGTGTATGCAACTTGTCAACATACGTGTATATTGTCTGTGTGTGCAAGTTGTCAACATACATGTATATTGTCTGTGTACATACATGTATATTGTCTGTGTATGCAAGTTGTCAACATACATGTATATTGTCTGTGTGTGCAAGTTGTCAACATACTGGTATATTGTCTGTGTATGCAAGTTGTCAACATACATGTATATTGTCTGTGTGTGCAAGTTGTCAACATACATGTATACTGTCTGTGTGTGCAAGTTGTCAACATACATGTATATTGTCTGTGTGTGCAAGTTGTCAACATACATGTATACTGTCTGTGTGTGCAAGTTGTCAACATACATGTATACTGTCTGTGTGTGCAAGTTGTCAACATACATGTATACTGTCTGTGTGTGCAAGTTGTCAACATACATGTATACTGTCTGTGTGTGCAAGTTGTCAACATACATGTATACTGTCTGTGTGTGCAAGTTGTCAACATACATGTATACTGTCTGTGTGTGCAAGTTGTCAACATACATGTATACTGTCTGTGTGTGCAAGTTGTCAACATACATGTATACTGTCTGTGTGTGCAAGTTGTCAACATACATGTATATTGTCTGTGTGTGCAAGTTGTCAACATACATGTATACTGTCTGTGTGTGCAAGTTGTCAACATACATGTATAATGTCTGTGTGTGCAATTTGAAAACATACATGTATATTGTCTGTGTGTGCAAGTTGTCAACATACCTGTATACTGTCTGTGTGTGCAAGTTGTCAACATACATGTATACTGTCTGTGTGTGCAAGTTGTCAACATACATGTATACTGTCTGTGTACATACATGTATATTGTCTCTGTGTGCAAGTTGTCAACATACATGTATATTGTCTGTGTGTGCAAGTTGTCAACATACATGTATATTGTCTGTGTGTGCAAGTTGTCAACATACATGTATACTGTCTGTGTATGCAACTTGTCAACATACGTGTATATTGTCTGTGTGTGCAAGTTGTCAACATACATGTATATTGTCTGTGTACATACATGTATATTGTCTGTGTATGCAAGTTGTCAACATACATGTATATTGTCTGTGTGTGCAAGTTGTCAACATACGTGTATATTGTCTGTGTATGCAAGTTGTCAACATACATGTATATTGTCTGTGTGTGCAAGTTGTCAACATACATGTATACTGTCTGTGTGTGCAAGTTGTCAACATACATGTATATTGTCTGTGTGTGCAAGTTGTCAACATACATGTATACTGTCTGTGTGTGCAAGTTGTCAACATACATGTATACTGTCTGTGTGTGCAAGTTGTCAACATACATGTATACTGTCTGTGTGTGCAACTTGTCAACATACATGTATACTGTCTGTGTGTGCAAGTTGTCAACATACATGTATACTGTCTGTGTGTGCAAGTTGTCAACATACATGTATACTGTCTGTGTGTGCAAGTTGTCAACATACATGTATACTGTCTGTGTGTGCAAGTTGTCAACATACATGTATACTGTCTGTGTGTGCAAGTTGTCAACATACATGTATACTGTCTGTGTGTGCAAGTTGTCAACATACATGTATACTGTCTGTGTGTGCAAGTTGTCAACATACATGTATATTGTCTGTGTGTGCAAGTTGTCAACATACATGTATACTGTCTGTGTGTGCAAGTTGTCAACATACATGTATATTGTCTGTGTGTGCAAGTTGTCAACATACATGTATACTGTCTGTGTGTGCAAGTTGTCAACATACATGTATACTGTCTGTGTGTGCAAGTTGTCAACATACATGTATATTGTCTGTGTGTGCAAGTTGTCAACATACCTGTATACTGTCTGTGTGTGCAAGTTGTCAACATACATGTATACTGTCTGTGTGTGCAAGTTGTCAACATACATGTATACTGTCTGTGTACATACATGTATATTGTCTCTGTGTGCAAGTTGTCAACATACATGTATATTGTCTGTGTGTGCAAGTTGTCAACATACATGTATATTGTCTGTGTGTGCAAGTTGTCAACATACATGTATACTGTCTGTGTATGCAACTTGTCAACATACGTGTATATTGTCTGTGTGTGCAAGTTGTCAACATACATGTATATTGTCTGTGTACATACATGTATATTGTCTGTGTATGCAAGTTGTCAACATACATGTATATTGTCTGTGTGTGCAAGTTGTCAACATACGTGTATATTGTCTGTGTATGCAAGTTGTCAACATACATGTATATTGTCTGTGTGTGCAAGTTGTCAACATACATGTATACTGTCTGTGTGTGCAAGTTGTCAACATACATGTATATTGTCTGTGTGTGCAAGTTGTCAACATACATGTATACTGTCTGTGTGTGCAAGTTGTCAACATACATGTATACTGTCTGTGTGTGCAAGTTGTCAACATACATGTATACTGTCTGTGTGTGCAACTTGTCAACATACATGTATACTGTCTGTGTGTGCAAGTTGTCAACATACATGTATACTGTCTGTGTGTGCAAGTTGTCAACATACATGTATATTGTCTGTGTGTGCAAGTTGTCAACATACATGTATACTGTCTGTGTGTGCAAGTTGTCAACATACATGTATACTGTCTGTGTGAACAAGTTGTCAACATACATGTATATTGTCTGTGTGTGCAAGTTGTCAACATACATGTATACTGTCTGTGTGTGCAAGTTGTCAACATACATGTATACTGTCTGTGTGTGCAAGTTGTCAACATACATGTATATTGTCTGTGTGTGCAAGTTGTCAACATACCTGTATACTGTCTGTGTGTGCAAGTTGTCAACATACATGTATACTGTCTGTGTGTGCAAGTTGTCAACATACATGTATAGTGTCTGTGTGTGCAAGTTGTCAACATACATGTATATTGTCTGTGTGTGCAAGTTGTCAACATACATGTATACTGTCTGTGTGTGCAAGTTGTCAACATACGTGTATATTGTCTGTGTGTGCAAGTTGTCAACATACATGTATATTGTCTGTGTGTGCAAGTTGTCAACATACATGTATACTGTCTGTGTATGCAACTTGTCAACATACGTGTATATTGTCTGTGTGTGCAAGTTGCCAATTTCCATTATTTTTCATTTGTCAAGTTCTCTTGTATGCCAGTTGTCAACATATATTGTGTGTGTCAGTTGTTGCTTTCCATTATATGAAATTTGTCAAATTCTCTTGTTTGTCAGTTATCAAGTTCAATTGCATGCTATTTGCGTGTGTGTCAGTTGTTAATTTCCATTATATTTTATTTGTCAATTTCCCTTGTTTATCTGTTTTTAACATATATTGTGTGTCAGTTGTCCAGTTTCAATTGTTTGTCAACTTCTGTTGTCTGTCAGTTGTTACGTTCTGCATCCAAATTCCCATAATTGCAGTATTAGGCAAAAACTGTATTGATTATTAAATATATATAATCATTACATGTAATCATTTTAGGTGACATGTCAGGATCAGACGTGTCTGACAGTGACGATGATGATGATGATGGAAGCAGCAAATCTGATGATGCTGACGACACAGACGACGAGGATATCGATCTTCCTGAATCATCAGATGAAGAATCTGAAAGTAAAACAAATAAAAAACAGAAAATAAATAAAAAGAAGCAAACAAAGAAGGCGACTGAGGATAAAGAAAACAAAAAGGGTAACCTCAGCAAATCGGAAAAAATGTTGAAAAATATTCAACATGAAAGTGCAAAACTAACGTCTAAAAAGAAAGGTTCAAAAGAAGACATTGTCGAGGATGAAGACGATGATGATGGTGGTGAAGATAACAGTGATTTTGACATGGATGCTTCTGATGAATCAGAAGAAGAAGACATGGTTCACAAACTTCCAGTTGAACTAGAGGTAAGTGCACAATACTAAATAATAATCTTCGATGAGGCCCTCTGTTGCATTTATATGCACATTTACAATAATCAATGGCAAGACCTACTTTTGAGAACAAATAAAACAGTTACTTACTTCAATAATTGATCATTAAATTTTCAGCCCTAAAAGTATTTTTTTAAAGAGATTATTTTGCAACTACATTCAATGAAAGCTACTGTTGTTACAGTATGATTTTACACATATATTCAATTATGTTCACTACAAATAGGTAACAGGAGAAACAACTAACCTTTTGTATTAATAAAAAGTACAAAATAAATGGAAAATACTTGTTTACAGAACTGGCCTTTGGTAAACTGTTAACAGGATTGGATGGTAGCAAAAATGGCAATAAAACTTTTGTTATATAAAATTTCAAAATGTTTTTCTTATGTTATGTATATTTACTTCAGTTTTCTTTTAATTTACACATGATGCTTTTTCTTGTACAGGAAATGAGTGGAAGTGACAGTGATGACGACGTTGATGATGGTGAGGATGATGATGGTGGCGGTGGCAAGAAGAAAGGAGGCAGTGTACATGTGACCATGAACATGATTAAGGAATGGACGAAAAGATTTAAGGTATAGTAGTAAGCTTGATATGGATTGAACATACCCCCACCCACCCACCCACCCACTCACCCCATTGCATTTCACAAACAGTTTGAACAGCTTGTTCCCAAATGTCATATACCCATAACAACTGATGGCCTTATGTCCCATTTCTAGGACTGACCCGAAAAATGTAGTTGTTTTGACACAGCTCAAGTTACATGATAATCAGCTTGGTGTCGGCATACCCAGCATGTCAGAAGACAATAAAACGGCAATAAATCACCTAACATGCCAGCTAATGAGCTAAAACTTTGTCCATGCAGAATTAAATATCACTGCCTTATCTCTATTTGCACATAGCATTTTGTTACACCAACTTATTTCTATTTTTTTAAATGTGCCTATCTGCTGTCAGATAATTGATGAACTGCTGTGCGAAAATGGGTATTTTATTGCTCTGGGTTCAGTTAATTACATGGATGAATTATAGAGATTCTCAATAAACAGAGATTCTTTGGTCAGTCCTATAACTGGTCCCTCTAATTCGCACATTATTGATTGCCACATTTAATCCTATAAATACTTTTTCCTATAAATATATTGTAAATCCATGTCAGCAAATGTTTATACAATAGCTAATTTATATGACAGAGCTAACCTCTGAGGATTTAGTGAAATCCTCGACAAACTACAGAATGGTCATAATTTATGTTGTCCATTGCTTCAAACTTAATGGTCTACTTGTATTGTGTTCTTTAATCTTTATGTGAGGAAGCTATCCAGCTGGCTTGCGGAACGTCGGTGGTTCTACCCAGGTGCCCGCCCATGCACGAAAATTGCCCAGAGGGGCACCTGGGGTCTTCCTCAACCAATGGAAGCTGGAAAGTCACCATATGAATTAGCTGTTGGTGTGACTATACAGTCCAATTCAATGGAGGTTTGAAAAAGGCAACTATTATTATATCTGTTAAGCAAAAGTGATGACATCATTAAAATGTTGAAGTTACTCAGCATGTTGATCTTTATTATTTAATTAGGTAATTAGGTACATTTAAATTAAATGTACCTAATTAAATAATAGGATCAAAATGCTGAGTAACTTCAACATTTTAATGATGTCATCACTTTTGTTTAACAGATATAATACTAGTTGCCTTTTTCAAACCTCCATTGAATTTTAATACTTGGCCATTGCCTATATGTAAACTAGCAAACATGTCACCTTGTTCATCAAGGCCTTGTATACCTGACTGTGATAGATACCTGACTGTGATAGATACCTAGACTGTGATAGATACCTTGTGATAGATACCTGACTGTGATAGATACCTGGACTGTCATAGATACCTGACTGTGATAGATACCTGGACTGTCATAGATACCTGACTGTGATAGATACCTGACTGTGATCTGACTGTGATAGATACCTGACTGTGATAGAATTTAATTCTTAAGCTTTTTTAAGTAACTACACTGCCAACAACAGCCAAATTTTCCAACGTAAGTGCACCGTTTCGAAACCTACTAACGACGAGGTATATATATAATTTTGAGAATCCAAATGCTATAGGCACAATGTAAACAGCTAAGCCAGCCTGGCCAAACCCCAAAACTGGAGCGACGAATTACCAACTCTTTTAATTCATTTTCAAATATGCAATCGCAGGTATTTAAAAATAACGCGAACAAATCTATACTTTTAATCATCACATATACATTATTATATGACCTGAACACCTGGATGGAGTTTTGATAAACAATTTCGTGTGCAATTTTTGCCATTATTTGGCAGGTTAGTTTCGTTAAAATAGCCAGATTTGAACACATTTGTCATAACTTTCTATTGCAGGAGCAGCCATCGCCGACGGTGTTGCACGACGCTGTGTATGCCTTCAAGGCTGCGGTACAGCACACCGCCACAAAGACTGTGTCAACTAGGTACAAGGTCGAGGGTGGCAAAGGTAAGTTTTTATGGGAGTATTTGGTAGAAGATAGTTATCTCGTGTGTGCCCAAGATCCCGTCACTGCTATTTTCTCATATCAGATGCTCTGTTTATTTTGATATTTTTTGTGGAACAAGATATTTCCATAGATGTAGTGCTCAATTGGAACATTTGCTGCCCGTGTAGCAGTCCATTTTTTTACCCCCGAGGAAAGACCGTGCTGTGGGAAAGAATGGACTGCTACGCTGTAGTGTTTTCTTTTTGACTGTTTTTATTGCCGTTATTGGCTCATATTCCCAATGCCAAAACATATCTTTCTTTCCCAATTGAAGAAAAAAAGGTTTCAAAACATGAGGCATAGAGAAATGTCATGCTTTTTATTACAGTGAACAAACTGTAAACAGTATTAAAGATACATCAATTGCAATTATGAAATGAATCTTTTTCTGCATTGCTTCCAAAAATTCCCAATTGTGACGGTATGGGTTATGTTCCCAAAATGTAGGAAAATATCAGTGAATGATACCGCCTTTGCATGATTGATATCCACATCACATCTGGAGGGATAAAGCAATAGTATCTCTCCTTGCTTTTGGAAACTATTTCATATTATTTTTTTTTCATCTATTTATTTTTTTTGGCCCACCTTCTCAAGCCCTTTTATCTGCTCCTGTCTTTCGCTTTCTCTCACTCCGTCTTCCGCCAGCTCTGCTTTTGTCCCTCCTACTGGATGGTGATCTGTTTTGACCTACTTTCTGCTGGAGCCTCGCTGTATATTTCGTTTCTACGACGACTCGCTATTCACCCGTATTTCACCTATGTTTCTCTTTTTATGTCCCCGAAAAAATTTCGGGGGCATAAAGTAATCGCACTGTCCGGATTATGTCTGTCCGTCATTCCACGGTTAGTGTCCGGACTACCTTCAAAACCCCGGCATGGATTTTTGATTAACTTGGCACAAGTGATCACCATAACAAGGCAATGTGTCGCGCGCAAACCCCAGGTCTGTACCTCAAAGGTCAAGGTCACACTTGAAGTTCATAGGTCAAAAAAAGGTACGCAATTTCGTGTCCAGACCGTAACGTCACAACTCCTGCAGGGATTTTTAAATAACTTGGCACAAGTGATCACCATAACAAGACGATGTGTCGCGCGCAAAACCCAGGTCTTCAAGGTCAAGGTAACACTTGGAGGTCAAAAGTCAAATTGTGTCCGGTCAATAACTCTGGCATTCATGGACGGATTTTCAAATAACTTGGCACGAGTGCTCACCACAACAAGACGATGTGTCGCGCATAAAATCCAGGTCTGTGGCCCCAAGGTCAAGGTCACACTTAGAGGTCAAAGGACAAATCTTGTCCGGTCAATAACTTTTACTTGCCTGGACGGATTTTCAAATAATTTGGCACAAGTGCTCACCACAACCAAACAACATGACGTGCACAAAATCCAGGTCCATGGATCCAAGGTCAAGGTCATACTTAGAGGTCAAAGAACACTTTGGGGGCATTTATCACTTACAGTGATATTTCTTGTTTCCTTTGGATTGCACTGTTTCTGGGACATTGCTGATATGTCATGTTATTGTCTATTGCTGTGAGACAGCCTCCCCATAGTACTCTATGTTACTCCATTCAAGCTATTATGCCACTACTAGGCTACTTTCCATTGCATACTTTAGACGCGCCATACGAATAACCAACGAATTTCTGTCTACAGCTTCCCTATCCCTATTCGATGAACGTCGGTCTAACATCGTCACAAGATAGCAGTGAGCTAGTAACTACTCATGAAGCAAATCTGAGGGCTGAGAAGGTGGATTTTTGCCGAAATGGTGATGAATGATAAGCAATGAATTAATGAAACATGAAATGGAGAGACCAGCATCTGTTGGGGGTTTGAACCCATGACCTTCCGCTTGTGGGCCCAGCGCACTACCACTGGGCTATAGAGGCCTCAGTTTTTCATTTTTATGTGCCCACCACCGAATGGCCTTTATTATTTCTTGTCTACTTTTCAGTGTTTAATGGTGTAGTAAGAATGTGCCTGGTAGAGATCCCACAGGCCTTACAGAAGATTCTAGACCTGCCAATCACCACCGACCTCCAGAAGCCGGTGTTGCCATCCAGTAAGAACCAGAAGTGGAAGAAGGTCCGGCTAGATATGAAGTCTTACCTCGCTGATGTTCTTCAGGTGGGGAAATAGTTTTAGTACTATTTAAACATGACTGCTATTGCTTTTTAATAAAGCTTTGGGCCCCAATAATTTGTATTATATTTTAGTTTTGATTTTATTTAAACATGAACGTATTTGGCGTAATGTTATTTTATTCCAGGTTGGTTGTTGCAGGTTTATGTTTAACGATTTGTAAACCATTATGTTACATTACTTGCATGTTGAGATTCCTTGCAACTGTAAAATAATAATTCCTACTGGGAAAACATTCTCTATGTCATATCTCTAATTTCCTAAGGAGCAGTTAACCTTTGCTTAGAAAAATGAAATGAAATATACAATTTATTGAACCTTTGTTTTGCAATACCATATTTATTTCCCTTAGAACATTCAAACTGATAATCTGTCTTGTGCTTCTGTTGTTGATTTATCATAACTGCACCTCCTTTAGGAAATAAAATGGATATCAAATTAAATTCCACCTTATCAAAAATTTTCATTGTGCATCATTGGTGTGACATGTTTGTGTTAAATTAATGGTCGCGTCATATGTAATCAGATTTATATAAAGCGGAATTTTTTATAAAAAGGCTATACTTAGGTCAGTACATTTACCTCATGTCTGAGCAATTGTTTCAGTTATTGTGCATGGTTGTATTTTGTTGTACCAGTCCAGATGCATGTGTATAAATACAAGTCTTTACAATACCAAGCTCTTTATATACTGCATTCAAGTAATTTTGTGGTTGCAATTTAGCCGAGCGATAAGCAAATTAGCCACTCCCATATTGCGTCAGTAAAATCAGGAGTGGACTGTAAAAATGAAACCACAAGTCGTCACCCTATACTGCAAAGCAAGATACTATGCCTATGTGTTGCATTGATGTGTTTTGCATTATTAAATAGGGTTTATGTAGCTTTAAATAACCAAAAGAATCTGTTTGAAAGAGTAGGGTGATGCTAGATTGCTCCATACCCTACCCTTTTTCAGGGAGTGGTTAAATTTAACCTAAAAATGTGTTGATGCCTTGTAACAATAATTCAATTTTTGTTTCTTGCCTCATAACATAGGCCCATTAAAAATAATCTGTAGTTAACTTATAAATTGACCCTTGGTAAAAGATTTAAAAATTAGATCCAGTTTTTATCGAGCTTGCTTGCGGTGAGCTTGATTTAATGATCACATTTACCGTCGTTGTAAGTGCTTGCATCCATCCGTGTCAGCACGCTAAGTCCAAATTGTAATTATTATGATATCTGAACTATTCACAGCTGATGTCCGACCAGTGTTATGTAATTATTATGATATCTGAACTATTCACAGCTGATGTCCGACCAGTGTTATGTAATTATTATGATATCTGATCTATTCACAGTTGATGTCCGACCAGTGTTATGTAATTATTATGATATCTGAACTATTCACAGCTGATGTCCGACCAGTGTTATGTAATTATTATGATATCTGAACTATTCACAGTTGATGTCCGACCAGTGTTATGTAATTATTATGATATCTGAACTATTCACAGTTGATGTCCGACCAGTGTTATGTAATTATTATGATATCTGATCTATTCACAGCTCACGTCCAACCAATGTTATGTAATTATTATGACATTTGATCTATTCACAGCTGTCCGACCAGTGTTATGAAATTATTATGATATCTGATCTATTCACAGCTGTCCGACAAATGTTATGTAATTATTATGACATTTGATCTATTCACAGTTGATGTCCGACCACTGTTATGTAATTATAATATCTGATTTATTCACAGTTAATGTCCGACCAATGTTATGTAATTATTATCATATCTGATCTATTCACAGCTGTCCGACAAATGTTATGTAATTATTATGACATTTGATCTATTCACAGCTGTCTGACCAGTGTTATGTTATTATAATGATATCTATCTATTCACAGTTGATGTCCGACCTCTCTGATGCCAATATGGTGAATGTTCTGCTCAAGCATATACACAAGCTGGTGGCCTACTATGCATGCTACCCCAAACTAACGAAGGCCATGTTGAAGGTAACGTTATATATCATTATATGGGACACTTTAATCAGCCATGTTGAAGGTAACATTATATATCATTATATTGGACACTTTACTCAGTCATGTTGAAGGTAACGTTATATATCATTATATGGGTCACTTTAATCAGCCATGTTGAAGGTAACGTTATATATCATTATATTGGACACTTTACTCAGCCATGTTGAAGGTAACGTTATATATCATTATATGGGTCACTTTAATCAGCCATGTTGAAGGTAACGTTATATATCATTATATGGGACACTTTAATCAGCCATGTTGAAGGTAACGTTATATATCATTATATGGGACACTTTAATCAGCCATGTTGAAGGTAACGTTATATATCATTATATGGGACACTTTAATCAGCCATGTTGAAGGTAACGTTATATATCATTATATGTGACACTTTAATCAGCCATGTTGAAGATAACGTTATGTATCGTCATATGGGACACTTTAATCAGCCATGTTGAAGGTTACATTATATAACATTATATGGCACACTTTAATCAGCCATGTTGAAGGTAACATTATATATCATTATATGGCACACTTTAATCAGCCATGTTGAAGGTAACGTTATGTATCGTTATATAGGACACTTTAATCAGCCATGTTGAAGGTAACATTATATATCATTATATGGGACACTTTAATCAGCCATGTTTAAGATATGGGACACTTTAATCGGCCATGTTGAAGGTAACGTTATATATCATTATATGGGTCACTTTAATCAGCCATGTTGAAGGTAACATTATATATCATTATATGGGACACTTTAATCGGCCATGTTGAAGGTAACGTTATATATCATTATATGGGTCACTTTAATCAGCCATGTTGAAGGTAACGTTATATATCATTATATGGGACACTTTAATCAGCCATGTTGAAGGTAACGTTATATATCGTTATATGGGACACTTTAATCAGCCATGTTGAAGGTAACATTATATATCATTATATGGGTCACTTTAATCGGCCATGTTGAAGTTAACGTTATATATCATTATATGGGACACCTTAATCAGCCATGTTGAAGGTAACGTTATATATCATTATATGGGACACTTTAATCAGCCATGTTGAAGGTAACGTTATATATCGTTATATGGGACACTTTAATCAGCCATGTTGAAGGTAACATTATATATCATTATATGGGTCACTTTAATCGGCCATGTTGAAGTTAACGTTATATATCATTATATGGGACACCTTAATCAGCCATGTTGAAGGTAATGTTATATAAGCGTTTTAGGGTACCATCAGAATGTTGACTTTTTTTTTAGAGATTAATATTAAAATAGGTTGTTATTCCATTCACACAACGCCCCATAAGATTAAAACTTATTGGTCGTTCCCATCTCCTGTGATTTTATCCAGGAATAGTCCTTATTATAGACTTTTACAAATATTATAATATTCCCACCCCACCAAGAAGGGACAACAAAACCTTTTTTATTCCCCTGTATGGACGCATCCGTTAGTTTGTTCAGTTTCCATTTGGTGATATTTCTTGTTTTCGATTATATTTAGAAACTAACCCACCAAATAATGGCAAAATTGCATTATAAAACCGTGTATCAAAACTCTATCCAGATGTTGAGGTCATATAATAATGTATATGTGCCGATTAAAAACAAGGTTTATTAAGGGGTAACAAATACCCATCATTGAATATGCATAAAATGAATTATGAGTTTGTAACTATTAATTCAACGCTCCAGTTTCGGGGGTATGGCCTGGCTGGTTAAAACCACAAATATTGTATCGAAAGAGTTTGGATTCTCAAAATATGTCAGTTGTATATATACCTCATCATCAGTAGGTTTAGAAATGGTGTACATAAGTTATAAAATTTGGCTGTTGTTGTCGGGATAGCTACTTTCACAAATGATCATGAGACCCTGCTTTTATTGTTGTTGACTTTTAATATAATAAATTATCATAGTTCCGCTGCACTTTTTCCACTGTTACTTATTTGAATATATCTGTAATGGGTCTGAGTGGGTCTTCTGTGTAGGTACAAACATGGTAGATCAACTCTCCTATTGAAAACAAACGTTGGGGAATGCTGATTTTCCTTGTTCAAGTTGCCCATGACAACATTGTAACTGTATATCAAGTTGTTTTTTCTACCTACCGGTCACCTGTAAAACCCATGCAATGCATATTCTGGAGTAAGTCTGTTGAAGCCTTGTTTTTAGCTCTACTGATCAGAGATCAGCAGAGCTTATGGCATGGTGCGGCGTCCGTCGTCCGTCTGTCCGCCTGTCTGTCCGTAAACTTTTATTTGTAGCGACAACTCCTCTGAAACTACTGGATGGATATTCATGAAACTTTACAGAAATGTTGCCCATAAAGTCTAGTTGATCCTAGCAAAAATTCATGTTGATGTGAAATCCAAGATGGCCGCCAAAGCTAAAAATAGAGTTTTAAAATACAAGTTTGTAGCGACTACTTCTTGAAAACTATAAGTGATATTGATATGGGACTTTTTCTAAAATGATCAGCATGACATGATGTTAATCCTTGTCAAAAATCGTTTTGATTCAACGTTAAAAATGGCTGCCAGCGGCCATCTTTGTTTACATAGAGTTATATAGTAAAAACTTGTAGCGACTACTCCTCTTAAACTACTTGACGGATTTTCATGAAACTTTACAGGAATGTTGCTCTTGATGTCTCATTGATCCTAGCAAAATTTCAGATCTGCCAGAAATTCAAGATGGCCGTCACAGCTAAAAATAGATTTTTAAAAAATAAGTTTGTAGCGACTACTTATTGAAAACTATAAGTGATATTGATATGGGACTTTTTCTAAAATGATCAGCATGACATGATGTTGATCCTTGTCGAAAATCGTTTTGATTTGACGTTAAACATGGCTACCAGTGGCCATCTTTGTTTACATAGAGTTATATAGTGAAAACTTGTAGCGACTACTCCTCTGAAACTACTTGACGGATTTTCATGAAACTTCACAGGAATGTTGCTCTTAATGTCTAATTGATCCTAGCAAAATTTCAGGTCGGCCGGAAATTCAAGATGGCCGCCACGGTTAAAAATAGATTTTCAAAAAACAAGTCTGTAGCGACTACTTCCTGAAATCAAAATCAATCGGTAGAGCTTCAAGGTCATTGACCTCTTGTTTCTACCTACCGGTCACCTGTAAACCCCATGCTGTGCATATTCTGGAGTACGTAAGTCTGTTGAAGCCTTGTTTTTTCTTTCTCACAGAAAGTAATCACAGTGTGGAGTACGGGAGAAGAGACGTCACGCGTGCTGGCATTCCTCTGTGTGAACAGGATCATCAGGATCAAACAGGAGGACTTGCTGGAAAGCTGTATCAAGGTAAACAATTTGGCCGAAAGATTTACGCGTTTAAGTGTTACAGTTTACACTTTTGTCTTGAAACAATATTTAACAAATATTATAAAAAAAAACGAATTTGTAAACATGTACACAAAAATGGCGACACTGCAAACATAAAGTATTATACTCACATCATTGGTTGGCAGTTAAGAACCATTGCCATTTATTATAAGTTAAGGATCATTGCCATTATTATAAGTTAAGTATCATTGCCATTTATTATAAGTTAAGAACTATTGCCATTTATTATAAGTTAAGGACCATTGGCATTAAGTTAAGGACCATTGCCATTTATTATAAGTGAAGGACAATTGCCATTTATTATAAGTTAAGGATCATTGTCATTTATTATATGTGAAGGACCATTGCCATTTATGATAAGTTAAGGACCATTGCCATTTATTATAAGTGAAGGACCATTGCCACGTATTATAATTGAAGGACCATTGCCATTTATTATAAGTGAAGGACCAGTGCCATTTATTATAAGTTAAGGAGCATTGCCATTTATTATAAGTTAAGGACCATTGCCATTTATTATAAGTGAAGGACCATTGCCATGTATTATAAGTGAAGGACCATTGCCATGTATTATAAGTGAAGGACCATTGCTATTTATTATAAGTGAAGGACCATTGCCATGTACTATAAGTGAAGGACCATTGCTATGTATTATAAGTTAAGGAGCATTGCCATTTATTATAAGTTAAGGACCATTGCCATGTATTATAAGTGAAGGACCATTGCTATTTATTATAAGTGAAGGACCATTGCCATGTACTATAAGTTAAGGACCATTGCCATGTATTATAAGTTAAGGACCATTGCCATGTATTATAAGTGAAGGACCATTGCCATTTATTATAAGTTAAGGACCATTGCCATGTAATATAAGTGAAGGACCATTGCCATTTATTATAAGTTAAGGATCATTGCCATTATTATAAGTTAAGTATCATTGCCATTTATTATAAATTAAGAACTATTGCCATTTATTATAAGTTAAGGACCATTGCCATTAAGTTAAGGACCATTGCCATTTATTATAAGTGAAGGACCATTGCCATTTATTATAAGTTAAGGATCATTGTCATTTATTATATGTGAAGGACCATTGCCATTTATGATAAGTTAAGGACCATTGCCATTTATTATAAGTGAAGGACCATTGCCACGTATTATAATTGAAGGACCATTGCCATTTATTATAAGTGAAGGACCAGTGCCATTTATTATAAGTTAAGGAGCATTGCCATTTATTATAAGTTAAGGACCATTGCCATTTATTATAAGTGAAGGACCATTGCCATGTATTATAAGTGAAGGACCATTGCCATGTTTTATAAGTGAAGGACCATTGCTATTTATTATAAGTGAAGGACCATTGCCATGTACTATAAGTGAAGGACCATTGCTATGTATTATAAGTTAAGGAGTATTGCCATTTATTATAAGTTAAGGACCATTGCCATGTATTATAAGTGAAGGACCATTGCTATTTATTATAAGTGAAGGACCATTGCCATGTACTATAAGTTAAGGACCATTGCCATGTATTATAAGTTAAGGACCATTGCCATGTATTATAAGTGAAGGACCATTGCCATTTATTATAAGTTAAGGACCATTGCCATGTACTATAAGTGAAGGACCATTGCTATGTATTATAAGTTAAGGATCATTGCCATTTATTATAAGTGAAGGACCAGTGCCATTTATTATAAGTTAAGGAGCATTGCCATTTATTATAAGTTAAGGACCATTGCCATTTATTATAAGTGAAGGACCATTGCCATGTATTATAAGTGAAGGACCATTGCCATGTATTATAAGTGAAGGACCATTGCCATGTATTATAAGTGAAGGACCATTGCCATGTATTATAAGTGAAGGACCATTGCCATGTATTATAAGTGAAGGACCATTGCCATGTATTATAAGTGAAGGACCATTGCCATGTATTATAAGTGAAGGACCATTGCTATTTATTATAAGTGAAGGACCATTGCCATGTACTATAAGTTAAGGACCATTGCTATGTATTATAAGTTAAGGATCATTGCCATTTATTATAAGTGAAGGACCATTGCCATGTACTATAAGTGAAGGACCATTGCTATGTATTATAAGTTAAGGATCATTGCCATGTATTATAAGTGAAGGACCATTGCCATTTATTATAAGTTAAGGAGCATTGCCATTTATTATAAGTTAAGGACCATTGCCATTTATTATAAGTGAAGGACCATTGCCATGTATTATAAGTGAAGGACCATTGTCATGTATTATAAGTGAAGGACCATTGCCATGTATTATAAGTGAAGGACCATTGCCATGTATTATAAGTGAAGGACCATTGCCATGTATTATAAGTTAAGGAGCATTGCCATTTATTATAAGTTAAGGAGCATTGCCATTTATTATAAGTTAAGGACCATTGCCATTTATTATAAGTGAAGGACCATTGCCATGTATTATAAGTGAAGGACCATTGCCATGTATTATAAGTGAAGGACCATTGCCATGTATTATAAGTGAAGGACCATTGCCATGTATTATAAATGAAGGACCATTGCCATGTATTATAAGTGAAGGACCATTGCCATGTATTATAAGTGAAGGACCATTGCCATGTATTATAAGTGAAGGACCATTGCTATTTATTATAAGTGAAGGACCATTGCCATGTACTATAAGTTAAGGACCATTGCTATGTATTATAAGTTAAGGATCATTGCCATTTATTATAAGTGAAGGACCATTGCCATGTACTATAAGTGAAGGACCATTGCTATGTATTATAAGTTAAGGACCATTGCCATTTATAAGTTCAAGCCCTATTTTCCAAAAGGTTGAAATTTGTCTGCACTGGCAATCCTTCTGCTCACAAGCAAATGCAATAATGACCTTTATAGTATTGTTTTGGGCTTGTGATAGCATGTTCATGGTTGGGCTGCTGGTAGCCAGTTTCGATGGCCTATTGGTACATTGTACCTATTTCCTGTTTATTTTGGTACAACTGCATAATTCAGGTTGTTGTAGTCTTTAGAATTATGTATATTCAAAATGTCCATGTTAACGTGTATGAAGTTAATGTGTTCCCAGCAACTTACACGTGGTGCTACATACAAATTCACATCGATTATGTTTATACGAATAACATTTATTGTGTTTATTTCCAGCAACTATACATGGCATATGTGAAGAACTGTAAATTTACCTCACCCAACACCCTCCCCTTGATTAACTTCATGCAGCGATCATTGGTTGAGATACTGTCCCTGGACTTCGGACTAGCATATCAGTATGCCTTCATCTACATCCGGCAGTTGGCAATACATCTCAGAAATGCCATCTCGACAAAGAAAAAGGTAAATCTAAGTTTTGAATGTATATATGTCACACTCTACATATACTTCTGGGTACTATATATTAGTGATGGGCCGTTGATTGATTATAATCGAAAGTTGATCGGTTTGCTTTGCAGTCCGGGATAATCAGTTGTATTTCATACAGTGCCTCAGTGATCGAGGGGTTAATGACTGCACTGTAAACCTTCTCGCCTCCCTTCTCAAATTCCAAAGGGAGCTTGTGAGAAAACATTTATTCTTATAGATTGCGGGATGTATACAGTACTGGTTCTACTCAGGAATAGGTGGGTGGTCTGTCTCACCCACTATAAATCGACTGTCTTACAAAGTGCTGAAAAATGATGTTAAACACCAAAAAAAAAAAAAGGATATTATATATACTATACTTAATTCTGGGTACTGTATAAATAATTTACCCTGTATATATATATTGGGCCAAGCAAAATAATATGTGTGGTTCAGGTAATACTGGCAAAAAAACTAGGGTAGGTAGGTATTTTTTTTATTTTTTTTCTTTTTAAATTTTTGCATAAAAAGTTTTAGGGTCGGCCACTTAAAATAGGGTCGGTCGGGTTACCTGAACCACACATATTTTTTTATGTGGCCTTGACAGAAAACATACATACATCATGTATGCACCATATCTACATGTCTATATTCATTTTTTGTTTTTTAAAATATGTATATAGATATGCGTGTTATCCTTTTACAAGCAAAAATGGTCAGAGTCTTAATATCAATGACAGCCTGGGGCCCGTTTTATGAAACATCTTACGACAGTTTTGGTCGTAAATCAAATTATTAAATTTAATGCTACCTATTAAGTTAAACAGATAAAACAATTTTCTTTAAACTATCTAACACATATATTGTTTATGCAGTATTTCCATCCTTCGCTGCTCGCTTCAAATGCTTTTAAGGAAAATGGTAATAGGTATTTTATTTTGACTTACGATCAAAATTATCGTAAGTTGTTTCATAAAACAGGGCCCAGATCTTTACCGCACTTGGTCAGAGTCTTAATATCAATGACAGCCTGATCTTTACCGCTCTTGGTCAGAGTCTTAATATCAATGACAGCCTGATCTTTATCGCTCTTGGTCAGAGTCTTAATATCAATGACAGCCTGATCTTTACAGCTCTTGGTCAGAGTCTTAATATCAATGACAGCCTGATCTTTACCGCACTTGGTCAGTCTTAATATCAATGACAGCCTGATCTTTACCGCTCTTGGTCAGAGTCTTAATATCAATGACAGCCTGATCTTTACCGCTCTTGGTCAGAGACTTAATATCAATGACAGCCTGATCTTTACCGCTCTTGGTCAGAGTCTTAATATCAATGACAGCCTGATCTTTACCACTCTTGGTCAGAGTCTTAATGTCAATGACAGCCTGATCTTTACCGCACTTGGTCAGAGTCTTAATATCAATGACAGCCTGATCTTTACCGCTCTTGGTCAGAGACTTAATATCAATGACAGCCTGATCTTTACCGCTCTTGGTCAGTCTTAATATCAATGACAGCCTGATCTTTACCGCTCTTGGTCAGAGTCTTAATATCAATGACAGCTTGATCTTTACCGCTCTTGGTCAGAGACTTAATATCAATGACAGCCTGATCTTTACCGCTCTTGGTCAGAGACTTAATATCAATGACAGCCTGATCTTTACCGCTCTTGGTCAGAGTCTTAATATCAATGACAGCCTGATCTTTACCGCTCTTGGTCAGAGACTTAATATCAATGACAGCCTGATCTTTACCGCTCTTGGTCAGAGACTTAATATCAATGACAGCCTGATCTTTACTGCTCTTGGTCAGAGACTTAATATCAATGACAGCCTGATCTTTACCGCTCTTGGTCAGAGTCTTAATATCAATGACAGCCTGATCTTTACCGCTCTTGGTCAGAGACTTAATATCAATGACAGCCTGATCTTTACCGCTCTTGGTCAGAGACTTAATATCAATGACAGCCTGATCTTTACTGCTCTTGGTCAGAGTCTTAATATCAATGACAGCCTGATCTTTACCGCACTTGGTCAGAGTCTTAATATCAATGACAGCTTGATCTTTACCGCTCTTGGTCAGAGACTTAATATCAATGACAGCCTGATCTTTACCGCACTTGGTCAGAGTCTTAATATAAATGACAGCTGGATCTTTACCGCTCTTGGTCAGAGTCTTAATATCAATTACAGCCTGATCTTTACCGCTCTTGGTCAGAGACTTAATATCAATGACAGCCTGATCTTTACTGCTCTTGGTCAGAGTCTTAATATCAATGACAGCCTGATCTTTACCGCACTTGGTCAGAGTCTTAATATCAATGACAGCCTGATCTTTACCGCTCTTGGTCAGAGACTTAATATCAATGACAGCCTGATCTTTACCGCACTTGGTCAGAGTCTTAATATCAATGACAGCCTGATCTTTACCGCACTTGGTCAGAGTCTTAATATCAATGACAGCCTGATCTTTACTGCTCTTGGTCAGAGTCTTAATATCAGTGACAGCCTGATCTTTACCGCTCTTGATCGGAGTCTTAATATCAATGACAGCCTGATCTTTACCGCACTTGGTCAGAGTCTTAATATAAATGACAGCTGGATCTTTACCGCACTTGGTCAGAGTCTTAATATCAATGACAGCCTGATCTTTACCGCTCTTGGTCAGAGACTTAATATCAATGACAGCCTGATCTTTACCGCTCTTGGTCAGAGTCTTAATATCAATGACAGCCTGATCTTTACCGCACTTGGTCAGAGTCTTAATATAAATGACAGCTGGATCTTTACCGCACTTGGTCAGAGTCTTAATATCAATGACAGCCTGATCTTTACCGCTCTTGGTCAGAGACTTAATATCAATGACAGCTGGATCTTTACCGCTCTTGGTCAGAGTCTTAATATCAATTACAGCCTGATCTTTACCGCACTTGGTCAGAGTCTTAATATCAATTACAGCCTGATCTTTACCGCACTTGGTCAGAGACTTAATATCAATGACAGCCTGATCTTTACTGCTCTTGGTCAGAGTCTTAATATCAATTACAGCCTGATCTTTACCGCTCTTGGTCAGAGACTTAATATCAATGACAGCCTGATCTTTACTGCTCTTGGTCAGAGTCTTAATATCAATGACAGCCTGATCTTTACCGCACTTGGTCAGAGTCTTAATATCAATGACAGCCTGATCTTTACCGCTCTTGGTCAGAGACTTAATATCAATGACAGCCTGATCTTTACCGCACTTGGTCAGAGTCTTAATATCAATGACAGCCTGATCTTTACCGCACTTGGTCAGAGTCTTAATATCAATGACAGCCTGATCTTTACTGCTCTTGGTCAGAGTCTTAATATCAGTGACAGCCTGATCTTTACCGCTCTTGATCGGAGTCTTAATATCAATGACAGCCTGATCTTTACCGCACTTGGTCAGAGTCTTAATATAAATGACAGCTGGATCTTTACCGCACTTGGTCAGAGTCTTAATATCAATGACAGCCTGATCTTTACCGCTCTTGGTCAGAGTCTTAATATCAATGACAGCCTGATCTTTACCGCACTTGGTCAGAGTCTTAATATAAATGACAGCTGGATCTTTACCGCACTTGGTCAGAGTCTTAATATCAATGACAGCCTGATCTTTACCGCTCTTGGTCAGAGACTTAATATCAATGACAGCCTGATCTTTACCGCACTT
This sequence comes from Cyrtodaria siliqua, assembly GCA_037043455.1. Taxonomy (NCBI): domain Eukaryota; kingdom Metazoa; phylum Mollusca; class Bivalvia; order Adapedonta; family Hiatellidae; genus Cyrtodaria; species Cyrtodaria siliqua. The sequence goes on along the minus strand of JAWPHD010010925.1, from coordinate 47,523 downwards.
GGTCAGAGTCTTAATATCAATGACAGCCTGATCTTTACCGCACTTGGTCAGAGTCTTAATATCAATGACAGCCTGATCTTTACCGCTCTTGGTCAGAGTCTTAATATCAATGACAGCCTGATCTTTACTGCTCTTGGTCAGAGTCTTAATATCAGTGACAGCCTGATCTTTACCGCTCTTGATCGGAGTCTTAATATCAATGACAGCCTGATCTTTACCGCACTTGGTCAGAGTCTTAATATAAATGACAGCTGGATCTTTACCGCACTTGGTCAGAGTCTTAATATCAATTACAGCCTGATCTTTACCGCTCTTGGTCAGAGTCTTAATATCAATGACAGCCTGATCTTTACTGCTCTTGGTCAGAGTCTTAATATCAGTGACAGCCTGATCTTTACCGCTCTTGATCGGAGTCTTAATATCAATGACAGCCTGATCTTTACCGCACTTGGTCAGAGTCTTAATATAAATGACAGCTGGATCTTTACCGCACTTGGTCAGAGTCTTAATATCAATGACAGCCTGATCTTTACCGCACTTGGTCAGAGTCTTAATATAAATGACAGCTGGATCTTTACCGCTCTTGGTCAGAGTCTTAATATCAATGACAGCCTGATCTTTACCGCTCTTGGTCAGAGTCTTAATATCAATGACAGCCTGATCTTTACCGCTCTTGATCGGAGTCTTAATATCAATTACAGCCTGATCTTTACCGCTCTTGGTCAGAGACTTAATATCAATGACAGCCTGATCTTTACTGCTCTTGGTCAGAGTCTTAATATCAATGACAGCCTGATCTTTACCGCACTTGGTCAGAGTCTTAATATCAATGACAGCCTGATCTTTACCGCTCTTGGTCAGAGACTTAATATCAATGACAGCCTGATCTTTACCGCACTTGGTCAGAGTCTTAATATCAATGACAGCCTGATCTTTACTGCTCTTGGTCAGAGACTTAATATCAATGACAGCCTGATCTTTACCGCACTTGGTCAGAGTCTTAATATCAATGACAGCCTGATCTTTACCGCTCTTGGTCAGAGACTTAATATCAATGACAGCCTGATCTTTACCGCTCTTGGTCAGAGACTTAATATCAATGACAGCCTGATCTTTACCGCTCTTGGTCAGTCTTAATATCAATAACAGCTTGATCTTTACCGCTCTTGGTCAGAGTCTTAATATCAATCACAGCTCAGACGAGTTCAAAACCCACCAATATATGATAATAAAACATCAGAGTTATGGCTTTTGTTTTGATGAAAGATGCTAGAGTTAGCCTTGTCATCACTCTAGCTTCTTAATTTTGCATCAGATCTTTACCAAACTTGGCCAGAGTTTTAATATTGCTAAAAGCTTGGGCATATTTTGCCTTGTCATCACTCTAGCATCTTTATTTTGTATCCGATCTTTACCAGACTTGGCCAGAATCTTAATATTGCTAAAAGCTTCGATGAGGGAATTTTAATAATTCTTTTACCCATTTTTTTGTTTTTTTCTCTCAATAATAAATCCTACTGGAAATTAGTGAACATTACATTGAAATTAATGCAGAATAAAAGATACATCTGATCCATGTAAAGAAAGGTAATGTCATACACTAGCTTGCTGGTAGGTTTTGCTTTATTCATTTTCTCAAAAAATTATATTGTTTTCCACCTTTTGTTGGGGTTGGGGTTAGGGAGGTATTTAATATTTATATGACAAGATACGTTGTGCAAGATACATATTTTTATTAAATACAGACATTATTATGTCAGCTAATTGACTTACCACATTTATGATTACAGTACATTATTACAGTAAATTCTTGTCCACAGGCACATGTTACAACAAATGTACAACATTTCTTTACCTACTGATGACAAGATATGCATATTTATTTTATGCTTAGCAGTCAAATAGTGGATTGTAGCAATTAAATAAAAGTGGTATTTCATACGTGTGAAATATAGAGTTTTATTTTTTCACTGCCGGAACTTTTTTTCAATATCGTTTTATTTTATTTGTTTAGAAAATAACTGTTTAATATACAGTCGAACCTCGATAGCTCGAAGTCAGCGGGACCATAAGGATATGTTTGAGGCATCGAGGTAACGGTAAAAACCGAAATATCTATCCGAATTTGTGTACCACCCGAAATAGTGTTACTTGTGTACGGGATTTATTGTTCTCGGTATGTTTTTTATGTTCATGCATGTTTGTTTAAACCTCATAACGGATATATAACATGTAATTGTTACACTGAAAATACAAGAAAAACTGCAGTGATGTGTTTGTTTTATCATTTATTTAAAGAAATATCACAATAATAGATTTTAACATACATTCCGGAATTCCGAATAATGAGAACAAGGCAAGACTGGTTTCGGTACAAACAATTGAATAGAATAGACAGTAGCGTAGCACATAATTCATTGTTGAAATATCTTACTACACATATGTTTTTGTTTATACAGTTGTGTTTAATTTATCGTAATTAACAGTAAACGAAGTTCACTAAACATACTCGGGAAATACACGTATCTAATTAAAAAGTGAACACACTTTATTTTAATTATTGTTTTATTTTTTATTAAAACCAATCAACAGACATTATTTAATTAGAAAATCATCCGTGTTTAATTTATCGTAATTAACACTAAACGAAGTTCACTAAACATAAATTTTATCTGTCTATTATCGCTTTTCAATCATAAATGTTCGCACCTTTTAAAATAACAACCAACTTTATCTGTTTTCGCACTATGATCGAACTTGCTATAAACAAATACAAACGCGTCGATTACAATTAATATGCAACGGATCATCACCTTCGATTAAGCGAGGTTTATATTCACACAAAAATGGATCTTCGGACCGTAAAAAGTATTCGAGCGAGCCGGGGTATTCGAGAAATAATATTCGAATAATCGAGGTTAAATTACATTGAATTATATAGGAGTTGTGACGGGACCGGAAAATGTGTTCGAGTTACCGATGGTATTCGAATCACCGGTGTTCGAGCTATCGAGGTTCGACTGTATATCATTTGACTGTAAATGGTCTAACTAAGAAAATGAGCTATAGTTTTTAAAACTTGTCAAGTATTTCAGAATTGTTGTCATTTGCAGTGAAAAATGTCAGTTGGTCTTTTTTTTCAAAAACTACTTTTTTCAGAAAGTTGCTATAAAAGTTATATCATTGGATTGGAAATATAACTTATTATGAAAATGAGTCGTAGATTATTGAAATTAGTTAAGTAGTTGAGAAGTTATGGGAATTAAAAAAAGCAATTTTATAGTCAATGGCATTGTCATTTTTTTCTGCAAAATGCAGTACAGTACACTTTGATCATAAAGCATAAAATAAAAAGAAAATTTGTTATTTTGTTGTGAATAACAGATATTATTTTATCTCGAAGTGGACAAACTTCAGTATTTTCACTCATGCTTTGCATTCGTGAAAATATAAAGTTTTCACAGTTCTCAATGAAATAAAATCTGTTAAACAAATATTCTCTATATATATAACTAACACATTTTGAGAATCCAAACTCTAAATACACAATATAAACGGCTTTAATTGGCCGGACTAAACTCCAAAACTGGAGTGTTGAATTGGATTTACCAACTCGTAATTTATTTTACGCATATTCAGTCAAGGGTATTTTAAGAACCTAAAAGAACGTAATTTTCGGGAATAAAGAGCAGTTTCTAAAGTGGTTATTTTGCATGTCAAATTTCGAGAATAAAGCGTTTCAATTTTCGGAGTTACATGCTTTGATATTGTTTTCTCTATAAACATCAATAGATTGTGGCTTTACTGCCATGATGTATGCCATGTGCAGAAGAACAGTATATGCTTTGCGGAATGGTTACTGTCTGAGTTTGAATACTTTGATGAAATCTGTTTGGTGCATGGCAACAATGATTCTGTGATTGTTACTGTCATAACACAGTGCCTGTGGCTTCTTTAACCCATCTCTCTGTGACAGTAGCTCCCCGATATTCCTTCCCTGGCTGTCCACTTGGATAAGATTGTCGGAGCATACCCCACATATCAGCAAGACATCCCTGTTCCCGGTACAGATTCCATGGGCGCTTTCCATTTGTCGGTCGGAAAACGTCCAGTGGTAATTACCCCATCTGTCAGTTGTAACCACTCCTTTTTCTCCATCAGCAAAATGGACTCGGTTGCCATCTTTGTTGACTGTAATGTTGCATGGGTCAGAGAAAATGATTCGTCCTGATTGGTTGTTCATGAAAGAACGCAGGTGTTCTCCTGATAAGCTGTATACAGTAACTTGTGCCGGCTGTCCAGCGTAACCTCCGCTTGTTACAAATAGCTCGCCATTATTGAAAGCCACGTCGTGACAGGTCACGTCTACCCTTATCGATCTTGTGCAGGCTAACTTCTTGTTTTTTACAGAAACGAATTGTATCTCCTTCTTTTTAGGCAAGGTTACAGCAACTTCTGTCTGGCATGTTATACACAAGTCATGTGGACAACTGCTAAGGGTACAGCCGTGAATAACGTTGTATGACCTGTTTAATAGCTTGACTGCTTTATTGTTGAAGTCAGATATGATGACAGATCCATCATTGAGCAGACAGACTCCTTTTATGTTACATGTGTCAGCATCGCCCTTTGACATGACGTTATAGTCAGCAATGAGTTTGGCAGAAGTGAATGGTTTGTCGTCTGAGTGACTTTCTATGTCATCAATGTCCCCTATTGACTTTAGGTTTAGGATGTATTCTGTGATGTCACTGTCGATAATGAAGTTCAGTTCTTCTCTCCCAACAGTTTCCTGCATTTCATCAAGGAGTTTTCTTCCATTGGTCTTGTTGTGCTTGCCCTGTTTGACAGACAAGAATAACATAGCCTCGTTGTCTTCTTTGAAACTGTCCAGTCTTTCTAGATTATTTTCAAGCACGGTTATTGCCTCGCTCAGTGTTGCAATGTTGGTGTTTATCTTGTTTTCCAGGTCAGAGTGTGTGTCATATACTTCATCTTTTGCTTTCTTCATAAGGTCATCCAGGTGCGAGATGATACTGTCCCGGAACATGTCAATGTAGGCCAAGATCTTTGTTTTTTCTGTATCAATATTTAGCAAATCTCCCTGTCTGATCACCCTCATCCTGCTCAGTTCAAGTCGGACTTTCTCGATAGCATCTTTTGTGTTGTCAACTTCTGAACTATTTCTAATGCCTTTTGCTGCATGAGGCAGGTAACCAATACCTTGGCACAATCTGAATAATAAAGAGAATAACAAAGTGACAATAATTAGCCTTAATTAGGTTGGTACCCTAGGGTATTACAGGTCTTGTATATCCTTTTATTGCCATGAAGGATTAAGTACCATCATGTGTCATCCCATCGAAACTGTGTATAAAATTGGTACTCGGAACTCAAAGGTTCTGTATGTTTTTTCTTGCAACTGGCCTTATTACATTTTTGAAAAGGGACACACGACAATCTTAAAATATTTATCTCTATAATTTCAGTTTAAAGGGAGGGAATTTTGAAAGTCTTGTAAGCAGGGTATATACTGGTATATCAAACCTTTTGTGGTGACTAATTGAGAAAATGTTGAATAAATTACAGAAAACAACTTCTGTGTTCAATAAGACGTGCACTGTCATTCTTATTCTACAATTATTCTGTACGGTTGCGTGGCCGGAGGTGTAACGGTCATTGACCGCCTCACATGTCGGAGTTCATTGGTTCAATCCCCAGCCGGAATATACAAAAGACTATAAAAATGGTACTAGTAGCTCCCTTGCTTGACTCTCAGCATATAAATGGTAGAACTAGAGGTGGTCGGCCCGGTGTCAGTATCATGTGACTGGGTGGGGTATCATGTCGTGTGTCTAGGGCATGGTATTCCAGTGTGGCAGCACTATGAATGTCACTGTTACAAGACACACTCATGATATGACTGAAAAAAAATCCATACATAAATAAAGGCTGCGTAGCGGAGATGTGTTAAGAATTTAAATCAATCACAACATTAGTGTTTATTTTATACCTGGCAAAAGACACAACGTACCTGTGATCGATTTCGATACATGCTGCACAACATGCTTGGTCATGTTGCCTGCAGAACATGTTGACAACCTCAGATATGTGCGTCTTGCATGTCTCTGTCAGACGAGGTGAGCTTGGAACCTGGTGTCCTCTGACTATCATTGCGGCTTTATCAATAATCTGGTGACCTTTCATCCCTTCAAATTTGTCATGGTGACGTAGACAGTCAGGGCAAAGATTCTGTCCACACTCCATGCATCCTTTGTTGGCTTCCACATGTCTACCGTCCTTGACACAAACAGAACATTCATGGTCATAGTAAATATCCGAGCCTTCCTCGATAGACTTTGAATCACTCAATCCTGTTTCCATTTTCAACCTTTGTGGATTTGTTCTCAATAAATGTCTGGTTTGCTGTCAGGAATGCATCATGGCAACTGAGAAAGCAGTTTTCATAATCCTTGTTTATATTTCATTGAAATTAGTTGGAACACCTCCGCTTTCTGCAGAAAGCGTGCAAGTTACTGAATGTGGAGGATGTAACATTTGTGTATATATATATATATTGAATGGTTAACACGAAACTGTTGTATCTTATACTTTATTTATATACAGTTACAACAGTTTCACTAACACCTCTCAATATCCTGTATTCAACACTTGTAATCTGTGACATACTTGTATTATAAATCACTCATTTCCTGAGTGAACCAATCAGTGGTTTCCGTCTTGTTTTCACTTCCATTGTTAACATGTATAGTGTTAGCTTCCTTATTTTCTCGTATCAACTTGTCCTCTGTCTTTGTTTATCTGCTTGTCCTCTGTCTTTGTTTATCTGCTTGTCCTCTGTCTTTGTTTATCTGCTTGTTTTGTCACAGCTTCCTTATTGTCTCGTATCAACTTGTCCTCTGTCTTTGTTTATCTGCTTGTTTTTTTACAGTCAAATTCTTACTTCTAAATTTGTAAACGTTGTTTTTTATACGCCCGTCTCATGGCATGGCATTGTTATCTCCTCTGTCCGTTCATCTGTCTGTCTGTCCATTAACTGATAAGTGGATTTGGCAAATAATTTTCGAATTTTTAGTTCTTCAGCAATGAAACGTTGTACACTTCTTCAGCTGAACGGATTTCAACCAAACTTAGGGTGGTATGACATCACCATATGATGACGGCGTGCAAGAGCACTATTATTTTTGGCTCCGAGCCCAGAGGCCCTCGGGGGGGAGTGGGGGTGGGGTGGGGGGGGGGGGTGTCAAAAGGTCAAATAAACTAAAAATTTAATTACACTTTCATTTTTTCATATTTTTGCACATAACTTGGTATATGTAATCGTCTATAAGATAAACAACATATCAAACGATTAACTCGAACATCTGCCCCGGGGTCCAGGGTGGGATTTGGTGTCATTTTTTGTTGTTGTAATTATGTCTGAAATGAAACATAATGATGATGGGATTACACTGTATACATTTGTTTCCTCCTATGTTATAGTTGGGCCTGGAGGAAGGGGCATCAAATACACTAATAATGCAATTATGTTGTCATTTTTTCATACTTTTGCACATTAATTGGTATAATAGTCATCTAATAAAGAGATACACAGCATGTCAAATGATTTATTATTTAAAACTCGGACGTCTTCCCTGGGGTTTGGGTTGGAGGGGATGGGTGGTGGGTGAAGGGTAACAGGGGACTCACAACATAACAATTTAAAGGGCCCATAACTCTTAAATGATTTTTTTTCAGTAATGTCTCTTAAATATTGATGTTATGACCTTTCCACGCTATATACAATCTTGCCACACAACCTTATCAAAGGCAAGACTGTTGCTCTTATTAAAAAAAAAAACGTTTCCCATAGAAAAAACTATGTTTTTGGCCTGTAACAATATAAGCGATTTTTTACCAAAAGCAATTTGTACAATTACACTATGTAGACTGAATGTTTGGTAGTAAACCCATTTACAGTTCGCCACTATGCTTTCCTCTTTGATTTTTTGATGACCGGACAGATTGTTTATGTTTATTGTTTATTGTTCACACTAATCACGCCTACCGAAATCCTAAAAGGACAGTAGTGTTTGATATTTGTCATCATATCTTGTTGTGCCCTTATTGGTTCTTTTGTTGCTCTGTTTCTGCAAAGTCATTGAGTGATTGCCTTTAGGCTTTTTATGCGCCACCTTGTCCGTCCGTCCTTGCATGTGTCCGTGCAAATTCTTGTTTTATACAGGAAGTGTAACATAGAGGACAGGCAATAAAAATGTTCAGGGCAGCACTTAAAAATCGGGGTCGGCAGGGATGAGAATCTAGCTTTTTTTATATAATGGCCTAAAGGGCAATGTGAGGGTTTGCAGAGCACAAGAACCTTAGCTCTAATTCTATTGTCCTTTGTAATACAAAGCACCCAATTCAGTGAGCATCCATCGGTTTTAACGATATTCTTATTTTATCATTATGTTCATATATACACGAGCATCTTTGTGTTGTACTTACATTTTATTTTATGAAGGTCACCTTGGTCATAGAGGGGTTGACAAACTTAAAAACCATGCCATTTTCAATTAAAAACAGCAGAGTTATGGCCCTTGATTTGTTTAATATATTAATAACCAGCCATTTTGAGAAGAAATACCCAAATTGTGGCCCTTTATTGAATGAGAAAGGACCCCCTCCTCTCCATACAGCCTTAAACAAGTAGGGCAATTCAGACCTTCTTAGGCCTCTTGTTCTACATAACTTGTGTATTTGTAATTGGTAATTTATCATTATTTAAACACTTAAAAGTGTTTTTTTCATATTAATAAATGATGATATGATGCACCATGGATAGGTTTAAGGATTTTGTCCCCCTTTGTGGGCAAAAGATTTTTTTTTATCTCAAATAATCCTTTAAGTGTAACTTGCAGTTTAATATGTTTACACTTTTATCTAGACAGTGCCATACTTGAATAAATACAAACTTGGTAAAGTGTGTATTGATCCATACTCAGCTTATGTCATGCTCAAGGTCATGTGTGTATTGACTAATTCACATATTTATCAAGTATGTATTTATAATTCAAGGGTAGCACTGCCTAGATAAATGTGTAAACATATTAAACTGGAAGTTTCATATAAAAATATTCAAGATTATTTGATTTCTTTATCTTTTTAAAAATGCAATCACAATGGGATTACACAATAGGGGACATCATAATTATTAAACCTTCAAATATGTTTACAGATTTTAATGAAAATGGTATTAGGTTAACAAACTGGGGTGGTATTTAAAGTCTTGATAGTTTCAAGATTGTGGTGTGCCCCATAATAACATCAGACTTAAAGGCAAAGGCCTACCAGAGTATCATAATGGTACCCTTCAAACTACCCGCAGTGGTTACTTCCCCTTTCTGTTACAATAACCACTGCCTCCACACAAATTTATAGCTGAAATCCAGCTATGTTTAATTTTTTTGGAATATTTTTTAGGTCAATATTTCAAATTGCTTTGTTCATAATATAGTAAAATAGTGTGAAAAACAGTATCTGGTTACAAAAATAATTTATTTATAAAAAATAAATTCTTGTATGAGGTACCCAAGACCGTAGAAGTCAACATGATGGGGCGAACATGATGCCTTCGCCTATGCTGATCTCTGGCTTTGAAAGCAAACTAAATTAAAGGATAGTGGATTATATCAATGTAACACACAATAATAAAAGGATTGGAATAAATGCTTACAGAAACTAACCCTCCAAAAAATGGAAAAAATTGCGCTACAAAATTGTTTATCAAAACTCCATCCAGGCTAGTAGTGTATATGTGCCGATCAAAAGCATAGATTTTTTTCATGGGTTTTTAAAATACCGTCGATTGCATATGCGTAAAATGAATTACGAGTTGGTAACTCTTAATTCGACTCTCCCGTTTATAGAGTGCTTATAGAGTTTGGATTCTCAAAATATGTACGTTATATATATACCTCGTCGTCAGTAGGTTTAAAAATGGTGTACACATGTTGTACAATTTGACTGTTGTTGGCGGGATGGCTACTTTACATATGTCTATGATCTCTGTCTTTAAACTGAACCTCCTCCTGGAAGAAGTAAATACTTAAGACTGTTGAATACAGATATTTTGTATTATTAAAATATTAAATTAGAAAAAACTTTTAAATTTCAGGACTCTTGCCAGGCAGTATACAACTGGCAATATATACATTGTATAGGATTGTGGAGTAGAGTTATGAGTATGACGTACCCTAATGATGTGATGGAGCCCCTTATTTATCCGCTGGTGCAGACCATCATTGGAACCATCAAGTAAGTAGATACTGGGGAGTAGAGTTATGGGTCTGACAGACCCTAATGATGTGATGGAGCCCCTTATTTATCCCCTGGTTCAGACCATCATTGGAACCATCAAGTAAGTAGGTACTGGGGAGTAGAGTTATGAGTATGACATACCCTAATGATGTGATGGAGCCCCTTATTTATCCCCTGGTTCAGACCATCATATAAAAGCCTTCCATCCATTTTGGGAAAATTGTTTTATCTGGAAACCAATAAATAACTGTGCAATGTTAAATACACTATCATATGCATGGGGAAAAGGACATTTTATTTAAAATAGTAGCTTTGAAACTTTCTTAATGCCTGCGAAGCATATAGTAATGGCACCGTTCGTCCATTTGTCTGTTCGTTCATCCTTCCGTCTGAAACACATTCATCCTTCTGTCTGAAACAATCATGTCCCAGCCATAACTTTGAAATATGTGAATGGATTTCCATAAAACTTCAAACAAATGTTAACCACATTGAGAAGGAATCAAGTCCTTAACTCAAAGGCCAAGGTCACCCTTGGAGTCAAAGATCAAATGAGTCAACATTTTGGGGGGCATTTGTCACTTATTGCGACACTTTTTGTTGAAAACATTTTGAGATATAAGTAATAACTGTCAGAAGATGTTTTAATTAATAGGAAATGTCTACTACTTACCAAAAAAAATAGTATGTTTATCTGAAAATTAGATAAGGTTAGTATTTACCTTTATAATAATAGTTGACAATTGGAACATACTATCTGGAAAGTTTGAGAACAACCGAGTTTGTTCAAGCTATGTCTACCATACACTTTATCAACAGATCTGATTTTATATTGGAAAAAATCCATTAAAAGGTATTTTTGTTTTACAATTTCTATTCCTTAAAAGCTATTCAGTGCTTAATACAAATTTACTGTTCACTTGATTATAAATAATTTAGTAAAGTTTGATTGTTGTTGTAAATGAAAAAAAATAATGTTGGACAGACGTGTATATTGTTCCATTGTCAGATTAATTCCTACACAACGGTACTATCCCCTGAGATTCCACTGTGTGAAGGCATTGACGATGATCTCCCGGGCAACACATACATTCATCCCAGTCCTGCCCTTCCTGTTGGAGGTAAGTCATAGTTGGTAGTTAGATCATAACTATACAGGAATATGAATTTTCCGGACTTGTCCAACTTTAACAGTAAACCTGCACATGGCAGAACTTCTTAGATCATGAAGGAATTGGTTTTCTTAAAGAAGAGGAAGATTGTTGTTAGCCTTTTATGTGTACATAAACCTAAAATGTTAATGTCCTACTGCTTACATTTACCTGTAAATGCAGAAGCCCAATTGTTGACAGAAGCCCAATTGCTGACATTTACCTGTAAATGCAGAAGCCCAATTGTAGAACAGAAGCCTAATTGCTGACATTTACCTGTAAATGCAGAAACCCAATTGTTGACATTTACCTGTAAATGCAGAAGCCCAATTGCTGACATTTACCTGTAAATGCAGAAACCCAATTGCTGACATTTACCTGTAAATGCAGAAACCCAATTGTTGACATTAACCTGTAAATGCAGAAGCCCAATTGTTGACATGTACCTGTAAATGCAGTAGCCCAATTGTTGACACATACCTGTAGATGCCCTACTGTTTACACATGCCTGGCAGAAGCCCTACTGTTTATATGTACCTGTCAGTGCAGATGCCCTACTGTTTATATGTACCTGTCAGTGCAGAAGCCCTACTGTTGACATTTACCTGTAAATGCAGAAAAAAACACTTAATTATCAATGCAATGAATGTGATATCAACAACATATACTCGTCCTGTGCTCTATAAGTCTCTGGTGACATGTAAGGTGTATAATCTAATTAGTTGTCCACATGTGACATGTTGAATATTTATTGAATAATATGTATCTGATTTAATATTTAATAGCAGACAGCTGTTGTTTACCTGACTGATATATAGCGCAGTGTTAGCCAGTATTATAATGCACTTTATTAGAAAACAGAAACTAAACGAATCTCTATAGCAAGAAATACTAATAGAAGTTGATTCTGACAGGCCAAATAAAATAATACATGTGTTTACTGAACCCGACCGACTCCCTTAAAACAGCGTCGGCTCCTCTTTTTTTATTGAGAATAAAAAAATAATGAATTTCTGATAATTATTCAGTTTGTCAGCACTCGAAAATGCAAACACTCGCAAAAAGACTGCGCCAAAAAATGTGGGAGTAGTGCATCTTTTCTGTACAAATCGTGGGAGTAGTGCATCTTTTCTGTACAAATCGTGGGAGTAGTGCATCTTTTCTGTACAAATCGTGGGAGTAGTGCATCTTTTCTATACAAATCATGGGAGTAGTGCATCTTTTCTGTACAAATCAATTTTGCCACTAAAGTAAATCAGTGTTAGATTGTTCTCGAGCTTAAAATCTTCATTTTTGAAAAAAAAAGCATAATAAAAAGGCAAACTTCCGACCCGTTTTTCCCCGACAAAGTTGCAGTAAACACAGTTATTATTTTCAAGGCCTTTTTATCTTTCTTTGTAGATGCTGAAATACGGCATCTTCCCCAAGCAAAAAAACGTCACTTTTTTCCCCCAAAATAACCTTAAAAATTTCCCTCTTTCAGAATAATTCCCCAATCAAAATGTTGTTCGTCGTAAAACCATCACCTTGTGTACCTATTTATAACCGCATACAGTTCTTCTCTTCTTTAAATGTTTGTGCAAGTAAATTTATATATAAAAAAGGTAGATATAACCTTTTTTACCAACAATTTATTGCAACATAATTTTTCCCCAAAACTTGACAATTTTTTTCCCCACAAAAAAGGCTAGGGCCCCTTCCCCAATTTCTGAAAAAAGGCCTTGATTTTATTTGTCTTGGTTTTAAAACTTTAAAGCATACAAGAGAAGAATGCATTAAGTTTCTACTAAATGTTTTTTTTTTTTCAATACATTTAGCCCTTGACTATATGGTACAATTGATCTATAATATTAGCATGTATACCAATTGGATTTAAATTTATTATAGCAGTTGCCAATTAACTAATGTAAACTTTACCACTTTTTTCAACATGTTGAGGACCGGTCTTCCCACCATCTTTATGAATTAAACAAGAGGATTAACTGTGCATACTAAACAAATTGTGTTTGCTGGTAGCAGTTGTATCCCTTTGATCAGACACCAGCCTATAGAAAAAGAGATTGGTATGTTCCGTAATATTATGAGGCGCTGACGAACAATTTTAAACCCGATTTCTTAATTACTTTTAAATTGTGTATGCATTTCATGTACTACTTATTTGTTATAATAAAATTATTTTAACTAGCAGATTTTTTTTTAAATCTGCCAGATTTAAATGTTTTTATTCGAAAAATAAATGTGTTTTTTTTGCATTTATAAGAAACATTGCACATTGTAGTCTTACATAAAATTATGTCAGGGCCTAAAAAAATATTTTCCACAGTAGAGGATTAACATGTTTGTTATTGTCTCTAGCCGTAAAATGTCCGTGATCTTTTTATCATGTCCATTCATTCCATCATTTAGGCTGTGTATGACTTTTTTAATGGTGGAGGCAGATCACTCACTTATTCCTGGGTAGAACCAGTACTATATACCTCCTGCCTTCTGTTAGACTCAGCACTATCTTGTCTTTAATGTAACACTATAAACGAAGCCAAACATGTGAATTTAAACACATAAAAAAGTATTTTTTCCATGCCAGCCATCTTTAACCCTCTAACTTCTCTGCCTCACCATCGACACACTGACATAAAAAAGAATGTCGTGGACTGGCCGACTCACTCGCTCATCCTCCTACTCAAACCTGCCTTGACATTCAGAATGTTATGTGTGACAGTCCATGAACTTTGTGATGTACTTTGCCAGCTGCTTAACATTCATTGCTGACATTTCTCTGTTTTAAAACAGTTCATTTTAAATAATGCCAGTCCCCAGCAGGTGATATATCATCTGACTTGAGGCAAATGTCATTAATATGCAATAATTTCAAGGACAATACGATGGTTTAAACACAGTTTGTAAAGAGAGTGGTGACTGCAATGGAAATTCAGAGATTTTTTTTTTCAAATTTAGTAACACCACTATATTTTGGTTTGAGATCCCATCATGAGAGTTAGTGTTAAAGATGAATGGCCACCCTTTTTGGTAGTATTATCAATTAACAATTTAACTCTTAAACATCATATAAACATTTCTTGATAGTCCCGGAGAGAAACATATATTTAAATCCGCTACTAAGTTTTATGTAAAAATAAGCATTATTTGCATGATGTAGATACTACTTTTCCCACTGCGTGACTGCACGGGGAAATGAGGTAAATCTGAACTGTATAGCTGCACACACCAGTTAGTCTTATGCAGAGAGTTAATTCTTCAATAGCGCTGTGTTATAAACCCCACTTTTAGAAAACACCCCATGACACCACCAGGAACTAGACAAGGTTAAGAAAACACCTGTGACCCCTACATCAATCTACAAACTGTGTCTGTGGCCATCAGGACTAACATTAGGTATGAAAGTCAAAAAGGAAAAGTTGCATTCACAGCATACAGTCTACCAAAAACATGCAATGAAAACAACAGTTACAAGAAAAAATATGCAAGGCCACAACATAAAAAGATTGACAATAGGGGTACCTAGCATCCTGGAATTGTCAGTGGCAGAAAGGGCACTGGGGGTTTAAAGCAGGTTTTAGGGGTCACCAAAAGCAGGTTTTAGGGGTCACCAAAAGCAGGTTTTAGGGGTCACCAAAACCTCTTACAGTTTCTCAACAATTCCTGTATACAGTCTTCTGATTATAATATTTTATAACACTAGCACCAAATCAAAATGTTGAGAGGCTATCAGTATATCATATATGTTTAACAAAATGTTATCTGTACAATTTGATTTATAAAAAACATGTAATATTATCTTTATATATTTTCATTAGTTATAATACAATATTTATCTCTATTTTTTCATCCATCTGTATTAAGATAACAATATATCATTAAAATGTCAAGAGTTGTAAAGTATTATCTATGTCAGTCCATCTGACTAACTTGATTTTAAAATCAGACATATACCAAATGTTCAGGGAGAAAGGTATTTTGTCTTTCTCTTTTGATTAAAGCAGGTCTGGTTTAATAATATATACTAGGTGCATATCTATCTTCCGAATTAACCCTTAACCTCCTAAGCACGACTATAATAGCCTTTGCAGCCATTGTAAACCCAGATCAGCCTGCACCCCTTTGTCACATAAATGGAATGGTCTTAATTGAAAGAAAGAACAGTCCATTATATATATGCAGCAGGTTAAGGGGTAATTGTTATGATAACAATTTGTATCTAGATTTTTTTTCCTTTACATTACATGGTCCGAGTATTAACTTTCATACCTCATCCAGCCCTTCACCAAGAAACGAAATCGGGGTTGGCTGGGGTATGAAATAAAACCTTAACTTCGGCTTTAAAAGTTTGCATACCGGTACTGTAAAATTAAAACATTTAATAGGTAATTTTAAACAGGTTATTGCGTTTTTTCATTAAATTTCTTTTTTAAACGTGTTTTATTGTCGAAATAGCCATTATAAAATCCTGCTAATATAAACGTTCACATCACTTAATGGAATTAAGGTGAGACCACGTAATGACTTGTTTTTTTTTTTTTTTTGTTTTTATATAAACATTATATATTTTGTTTACAATATTACTTTCAACTCAGAATATGAAATTAAACAAACTGTTGGGAACTGAAGCCTGTCTTTTTTCAATATATGAACAAAATATAAACAACTTGGAATAGAAGGTTCTTAAACATTACTAAATACATCGAATGTTGAAACAACAAAGCAGAGTTATAGAGTAGCTAGATGTTGGTATAAAACAAGTGACAATACCTCTCAGCTTCACAGATCCTTGTTGGACAAGGGCCTCACATTTTGAAAATCTCTCTTCATTTGTGCAGGGGCCTCAAATCTTGAAGGTCTTCCATAAAACATCGTATTATCATTTACACTTCATTATATAGGTTTTAAATCAAATTGTATGTATAAACCATGTATAAAAACATTGAAAGTAATGATATTACATGTTATAAAAGGGGCCTGAAATCTTGAAAATCCTGAAGATCTTCATTTGTGCAGGGGCCTCAAATCTTGAAAATCATCTTCATTTGTGCAAGGGCTTCAAATCTTGAAAATCATCTTTATTATGCAGGGGCCTCAAATCTTGAAGATCCTCATTTGTTCAGGGGCCTCAGATCTTTAAAAATCTTCATTTGTGCAAGGGCCTCACATCTCTATTATCTATGTTAATGAACTGATTTGACTGGAAGGTCTCCTGTTGTTTTGCTTAATGGATTATCCAAGACATAAAAGGAAGGTTGCAAATGGAATTTTAAAATTACTTTTATGCAAATGTTCTTGCTGATAGTATACCTATGTCACCTCACTGTAACTGAATAGAACATAACAGATCTTGACATATATGTATGAGGGCGTAACCACCCATTTGGTATATCGGATTGGAGTCATTTTTTGAGAGTATTCCGTATGCAACTGATGGGACTGATGTGGGTTTCATTTATAGATTATTCCGGACACCAGGGGAGAGGAGTTACACCCTAATTTATATTCAGTTGAAGATATTTCAAAATTTAATATGGAAATATGCCACAACATGAGGCATTGTCCCTTATAAACAAACCTGTCACTATTAGAGATGGTAAATGCAGTCTTAGGTTCTTGATTAATTTAAATAATTTGATGAATTACTACATATTTGCTGGCGTTACAGTAAAGCCACATACATGGCTTGAATTTGAAATGAGTTTCTTTTTATGTTTCATTCTGTGTCTGCTGTACACACAGTAGGCTTGTCACATTTCATGTAACATACTAATTAATGTACCATGTACACACAGTAGGCTTGTCACATTTCATGTAACATACTAATTAATGTACCATGTACACACAGTAGGCTTGTCACATTTCATGTAACATACTAATTAATGTACCATAAATATAATGTACAACATACACCCTGGTTTATTCAATCTCTTGGCTGTGATGAACCAGTTATAGCCACAAACAGCCCTTGGCAAAGGATATAGTAAAGGGAAGAGCATATTTAGCTGGTAGTGGTCATATAAAAAGGACACAAAAAGGAAAGTCCATATTTAGCTTCAGGTGCTATATCTGTCGCTGCTTGTATTTAATTAATGCCCATCCTCTATTTGAAATAGCAATAAATCAGATACGGTCTCAATGAGCTACTTAATTCACTGCATTTATAGCCTTTACGCTATTTGTTAAAGGGACACACAGCAATCTTGAAGTGTTTATCTATAATCATTGAAAATAGTGTCTCCATTATCCAGTATCAGTTTGACTTGAAACCTGCTTGCATATAATTAAATAAAAAAAATCAGTTTTCAGTTGTTTGTATAATTCTACCTCAGGTTTATAAATATATTATTGGTGCACTATTAACAACAGTTTGTAATATGCAAAAACAATTGGCTTTATACAATTCTTAAAATATCAATGATTGAACAAATACAATTTATGCAGAAAATCTAACGGGACGCCGCAAGTTTTTAAAAAATCACGATTGCCACTGTCCCTTTAAGCTATTCGTTAACACAGCTATAAGATAAGACAATAATTATAATGTCATTTGACATCTCACCAATTATACATTTACCTGTAGATATAAAGAGATAGGGTTAAACAAATTGCTTTCCAATCATCTAAAAAAGTGAAGATAAATTTTGGAAATTGTTCAGTCTATTAAACTGGCTTAGGTTATCAGTTTGTACATGTTCCTTGAGCTTAGTTAATTCAACAGGGGCATAGCTAGACCTTTTTTGATGTGCAGGCCCCACCATTTCTAGCGGGGTCCGGGCATGCTTCCCCGGAAAATGTTGAAAACGTAGGACATCTCTGGTGCGTTTTGGCAAAATCACACTTCAAAATTCAACAAATTCATATACGATTACTTCATTGTTATATTTTTCAACCATGCATGTGAAAATTATGCGCTGGCCCGGGCCTTTTGGCCTAATAGGTAGCTACGCTACTGTTCAAGGTTAGTATTTGTAAATGCATAGTACCTCTACCACTCTGTGACTTTTATACTAGCCTTTGTATAGTATTTTAGTAGATAACCGACGTACCTAACTAAAATATTATTAGGGCTATGGGTTATATGTACCTACCACCCTACCATCTTCATATTTAATTTTTTCACTCAATTAGCACAGTTGTCAATCATTTATTCCTTTCAACCAATCAAACCAGTAAGATACCTCCAACAAACAATAGCAGGTGCAACTGTTTTACAATATAAGTAAACTTATCGTCAGTATAATCGGACATTAACAGTGGAGCTGAGATATCTATAAAGTAATATGTTAATTCATATTGCATACATATATAATAATCAAGGTGAACAGTACTTGTTAAAGCCAGACAGTGGTTATTGTTATTAAAGCCAGACTGTGCCTATTTTTTATTAAAGCCAGTCTGTGCTTATTCTTTGTAAAACCAGATTGCTTATTCTTGTTAAAGCCAGACTGTACTAAGAATTATTAAAGCCGGACAGTGCTTATTCTTATTAAAACCAAACTCTGCTTATCTTATCAAAACCAGACTGTGCTTATTCTTATTAAAGCCAGTCTGTGCTTATTTTTTATTAAAACTAGACTGTGCTGACTATTATTAAAGCCAGACTGTGCTTATTCTTATGAAAATCAGACTGTGCTTATTCTTATTAAAGCCAGACTGCTTATTGTTATTAAAGCCAGTCTGTGATTATTTGTATTGGAATCAGACTGTGCTTATTCTTATTAACGCCAGACTGTGCTTATTCTTTTTAAAGCCAGACTGCTTATTGTTATTAAAGCCAGACTGTGCTTATTGTTATTAAAGCCAGGCTGTGCTTATTGTTATTAAAGCCGGACTGTACTAAGAATTATTAAAGCCAGACAGTGCTTTTTTTTTCTAATAGCAGACTGCTTATGCTTATTAAAACCAATCTGTGCTTATTCTTATTAAAGCCAGACTGAGCTTATTTTTATCAAAACCAGACTGTGGTGATTATTATTAAAGCCAGACTGTGCTTATTCTTATTAAAATCTGACTGTGCTTATTCTAATTAAAGCCAGACTGTGCTTAGTTTTATTAAAACCAGACTGCTTATTCTCTTTAAAATCAGACTGCTTATTGTTATTAAAGCCAGACTGTACTTATTGTTATTAAAGCCAGACTGTGCCTATTCGTTTTAAAGCCAGACTGTGCTTATTCTTATTAAAGCAGACTGTGCTTGTTGTTATTAAAACCAGACTGTGCTTATTCTTATTAAAGCCAGACTGTGCTTATTCTTATTAAAGCCAGACTGTGCTTATTGTTATTAAAACCAGACTGTGCTTATTCTTATTAAAGCCAGACTGTGCTTATTCTTACCCGCAACCGAGATGATCCAGACACTAAGTCAGGTGTAAGTGTATAATAACACATTATATGTCCCACTGGGAGCTGGACTTGTAAGTGAGGAAGTGTCGATTCTTACTGATTGTGGCAGGTGTACAGTACTGGTTCTACCCAGGAAAAGTGGGTGTTCTGCCTCCACCACAAAAAATCAACCATCATAATTATATAACCTTACATGTGTTGAAAATGACATAAAACACCATATGAACAAACAAACAAAAGTGTTATATTTCACTGGTTTTCCCATGTGTTAACTGAAACAGTTGAAATAGTTTTTCCTTGTTTTGGTATGCTATTTACAAGATTTGTTATGTAAACAATCTCTGTATGGTAAAAAAAAAGTTTGCCCTCCTACCGATCGATGCTGTGTAATTGGAGAACAGGGTAATAAGGCAATACTTCTTAGGAGCTGTCTTACTATTATTTTGAAATGATTAATTTGGTATAGTTTGTTATTCAATTGATTTTTTAGCTCTACTGATCAGAGATCAGCAGAGCTTATGCCGTGGTGCGGCGTCCGTCGTCCGTCTGGCTGTCTGTCCGTCTGTAAACTTTTTTTGTAGCGACTTCTCCTCTGAAACTACTGAATGGATTTTCATGAAACTTTACAGAAATGTTGCCCATGAAGTCTAGTTGATCCTAGCAAAAATTCATGTTGATGTAAAATCCAAGATGGCCGCCAGATCTAAAAATAGGTTTTTAAAAAACAGGTTTGTAGCGACTTCTTCATGAAAACTATAAGTGATATTGATATGGGACTTTTTCTAAAATGATCAGCATGACATGATGTTGGTTCTTGTCGAAAATCGTTTTGATTCGACGTTAAACATGGCTGCCAGTGGCCATCTTTGTTTACATAGAGTTATATAATGAAAACTTGTAGCAACTACTCCTCTGAAACTACTTGACGGATTTTCATGAAACTTCACAGGAATGTTGCTCTTGATGTCTTATTGATCCTAGCAAAATTTCAGGTCGGCCGGAAATTCAAGATGGCCGCCACGGCTAAAATTAAATTTTCAAAATACAAGTTTGTAGCGACTACTTCTTGAAAACTATAAGTGATATTGATATGGGACTTTTTCTAAAATGATCAGCATGACATGATGTTGGTCCTTGTCAAAAATCGTTTTGATTCAACGTTAAACATGGCTGCCAGAGGCCATCTTTGTTTACATACAGTTATATAGTAAAAACTTGTAGCGACTACTCCTTTGAAACTACTTGACAGATTTTCATGAAACTTTACAGGAATATTGCTCTTAATATCTAATTGATCCTAGCAAAATTTCAGATCGGCCAGAAATTCAAGATGGCCGTCACAGCTAAAAATAGATTTTTAAAAAGGAAGTTTGTAGCGACTACGTCTTGAAAACTATAAGTGATATTGATATGGGACTTTTTGTAAAATGATCAGCATGACATGATGGTTATCAGAGTCAAACATTATTTTGATTCGACGTTAAACATGGCTGTCAGCGGCCATCTTTGTTTACATAGAGTTATATAATGAAAACTTGTAGCGACTATTCCTGTGAAACTACTTGACGGATTTTCATGAAACTCACAGGAATGTTGCTCTTGATGTCTAATTGATCCTAGCAAAATTTCAGGTCGGCCGGAAATTCAAGATGGCCGCCACGGCTAAAAATAATTTTTCAAAAAACAAGTTTGTAGCGACTACTTCCTGAAATCAAAATCAATCAGTAGAGCTTCAAGGTCATTGACCTCTTGTTGATTTCATAATCAGAACAACAGAATTTTATTCACCTTGTTCATAGTACCTCATTTGTGAACTCTCGTCTTAGTTATAAGAATTCCAGAAGCTTTGCCAACTGTTTCATTTTGCAATTTAATTAACATATTTGGCTTTTAACCCAATTTTATAAGGAAATGGTATCAGTCTATGAATCAGTCTATCCCTCTTCCAACAAATATAGCAAGGCCAAGTAATTATAGGGAGATTGTCGCATATAACTTTATCATATCATTCAAATGGTGGTTGAAAATATGTTAGTTTAGTATGTTCTGTATTAAGGAATTCCCTTTTTCGTATGACGTACTACACTAAAGACTGATGTTCTCCTGCGCGCAGAATTCCATTGCAGACTTAAGGCATTAAAGGGACTCGCTGATAATCTTACAGTGCTCATCAAGCATTCCGATTGGTACCTAGATTTCCTAATCCAGTATAAAAATGAGAAAAATGGTCCCATAGAAATCACAGCACCCAAACGCAATGGCACCATATGTCTGCACTGTTCCACCGTAGGTCCGCACTCTACCATCATAGGTCCACACTGTACCACAAACAAAGAGCAAAGTAACTATACAATGAACATACACAACACAAGGAGTGGTAAAGACAGGGTTACCGACTGGGAAAGGTCAGTAGGCAATATGGCCCACTGGTTACCTTAAATCAATTTTAATTGTACACAACCTCGCTATTATCCTCTTCAGCCTTCAGATTCACTAGACAGTGTAAATAGAAGTACATCCCATCAAAAACTTTGACTCCTGCTTGCAGACATTTACATAAAAGTTAATGAAATTTGGATTTTTTAAAATTTTCTTCATTATTTTAAAAGGTGTATATATTAGTGTTACCTGTATCTAATGAACATAGTAATATGCACAAATAGTTGCTTTAATTTATGCAAATGAATTTTCAGATATGCAAGTTATTTAAAAAAAAAATTTTTTTTAAAAATGTAGTTTAAAAAACAACTAAGAGTACAACTGTAATGTGTCCCTTTTACAGTAACACAGTAGTGTCCCTTTAACAGTAACACAGTAGTGTCCCTTTAACAGTAACACAGTAGTGTCCCTTTTACAGTAACACAGTAGTGTCCCTTTAACAGTAACACAGTAGTGTCCCTTTTACAGTAACACAGTAGTGTCCCTTTTACAGTAACACAGTAGTGTCCCTTTTACAGTAACAGTGTAACAGTAACACAGTAGTGTCCCTTTAACAGTAACACAGTAGTGTCCCTTTTACAGTAACACAGTAGTGTCCCTTTTACAGTAACACAGTAGTGTCCCTTTTACAGTAACACAGTAGTGTCTCTTTAACAGTAACACAGTAGTGTCCCTTTTACAGTAACACAGTAGTGTCCCTTTAACAGTAACGCAGTAGTGTCCCTTTTACAGTAACGCAGTAGTGTCCCTTTTACAGTAACACTGTAGTGTCCCTTTTACAGTAACGCAGTAGTTCCCTTTAACAGTAACGCAGTAGTGTCCCTTTTACAGTAACGCAGTAGTGTCCCTTTTACAGTTAAGCAGTAGTGTCCCTTTTACAGTAACGCAGTAGTGTCCGTTTTACAGTAACGCAGTAGTGTCCCTTTTACAGTAACGCAGTAGTGTCCATTTTACAGTAACGCAGTAGTGTCCCTTTTACAGTAACGCAGTAGTGTCCCTTTTACAATAACACAGTAGTGTCCCTTTTACAGTAACACAGTAGTGTCCCTTTTACAGTAACACAGTAGTGTCCCTTTTACAGTAACACAGTATAGATCTATATATTACATCAAAAAGTATTCATTTGTAATGAATCAACAAGTTGGGGGATAACCAATACTATTCAAACATTTATTCATACTTCGTTATAATCCATTTTGTTTTACACATCATATTTTGCAGACTGATACCTAACTTCTGTTTAATAAACACAACTGCTTATATTGAAGTGTTCAATGTCCTCCAGTATTATATTTTTGTAATTAATCTTCTAAAAAATGATCAAAAATTCATTTAGCTAAAGAAAATGTAGGTTGTTTGGCCAATTTGGCTAAATAATGTTCCGTCCAGTAAATAGCCTATCATATATTTCTCTTTTTTCTATGATTGCAAACATCAGGGACTGTAGATAGACGTATATTAACCCTTAACCCACTACATATATATAATGGACTGTTCTTCCTTTGAATTAAAACCATTCCATTTATGTGAAAAAGGGGTGTTTTGGGGGAATGACTGAACAGCAGCCAGACATTACTTGCAGGCTGATCTGGGTTTACAATGTACTCAAAGGCTATTATAGTCGTGCTTAGCGGGTTAATGGTTAATAAAGTCCTGCAAACATATAGCTAGAGTGAAGTGATTTGAAGTGATTTTATATAACCAATCTACACTATACTGCAGCAAGTCATAAAAAGTAGATATAAAAAAAACGAACAGGAAAAGTAGCATTCAAGGACGATAGTCAACCACAAACACACACAGAAACAAAGAACAACTTTAAAGATGAATAAAAAGCAAGATACGTTGACAATAGGGCTACCGCCTTGGAACGTTCAGTGGCAAAAAAGGCCGTTGGGGGTTTAAACCAGGTTCTAGGATGCACCAAACCTCAATCTTACCCTACTGAATAAAAGGACAGTCCCCCCCCACCCCACCCCAGTTATAATCTCTAACAGTAGTTATGCAGAAACATGGTATACGAAAACATTAGTTTATAAAAACAAGTATGATTTGTTAGCTATAGAGTGACATTTGATTTTCAGTATTTATCTATTATGTCAGTTTCAGCAGGTTGCTGTGCACTGAGGCAGTCAAGTTTTATGTTTTACATTCATCAGCAAAACGCTCTGGTGTAACAGTGTCTAAATATCAGACCATAATGTAAAAGAAAGAAAATATTAGTGTTGTCCCACATCTAGTGCAGGTAGTTTACAAAAAATGAAATGGAAACATAAAATTGCTTTCAAGAGTGATGCAATGCATTATAATGAACTTGCAATACAATGAACTGAAGTATATGTTTAAACTGGTCTGTAGATTGCTTAAAGTGTCATTAGTTAATAGATCTATTTCTGACCTTTGCATCTCAAGTTTCAAGATATAGGTATCAAACCATGTCTTCACAAGTGCTGCTGCAGTACATTAGGTTAAGAAAGAAGTATTAACTATATATTTTTTTGTGAGAACATGTTTTTTAATTACATGCATTGGTTTTTGTTTTCTAAACAAAAACATGTCTGTGTTACGAAGTAGGATTCATAAAAACTCGTCACCACAGTTCAAGCATACTTATATCCAAATGTAAAAAAATAATTTCAACAGAGTTATGTGCCTTTTTCAAATTAGTTTCCCAATAAATAGACAAGGCCTCAAAAGTCAAGCATGCTGTTGGATGCTTCCCGCATATTTGAACAGTAAAATTCAGTTTTAATAAAAAGAAATATAATCAAGGTAATACTTTGAAGCTAAATAACTTTGTCAAGGTTGCGAGAGGGTTTCTAAAACAAGTCACACATATTAATACCGGGCATGTCCAACCGTTTTATCGTTCCTAGGTAATCATCCCGAAGTCACGTTGTTCCAACAGATAACGTCAGGCTACACTCAGCTAGCGTTATTAGTTACGTTATCTTGCTGTTAATTAATATCTTTCAATTTCAAAATATGCACTTTTTTGTCGAGCCCGCTAGCGGACAGCTTGACATAGTTGTCACAATATTTGGACTGACTGTACTGACTGTGTACTTCTTGGCATAAGACCGATCGCATGGAATAAACTTTCTCTTTGATTGTGTGATGACCGGACAGATTGTGGACCCTATGGTGGCGTCTACCTAACTCCTTATACGACGGTAGCGTTTGATTTGTATCTTTAATCTTGTCTTGTCGTACCCTTAACGGTTTGTTCTCTTGCTCATTTATTTGTGTTACTTATATTGCCTACTAATGCTGCCTTGTTTGTTAGAGATTATAACCTGGCGGGGATATCTTTATTTACACTGTCCCGTGTTTTTTCATGACAATAGGGTAAGAGTGAGGTTTGGTGCACCCAAGAACCGGGTTTAAACCCCACGACGGCCTTTTTGGCCACTGATCGTTCCAAGGCGGTAGCGCTATTGTCAACCCTTTTGTGTATGTGATATATTATTTTGCCTTTTATTCATCTTTAAAGTCATTCTTGTTTCTGTGTGTTTGTGGTGACTGTCGTCCTTGAATGCTACTTTTCCTGTTCGACTTTTCTAACCGGAATAATACCATTAACGTAGATATGTGCTATTGTTTTGCATTCTGTTATTATACTTAACATTCTTTAAACCCACTGATAAGTAACAAATGAAATAAAAACATTTTTGTAACATTAGAATATCACCGCTTTTGACCCGGTCACATCATAAACAAGACAATGTTCGGTATGCTGGAGGGGTTTTCTCTCCAATTACCAAATACATAAACTGTTTCATTATCAACCATCTTCGATCTCCTTGACTTGGAAGGAATAAAAATCTCATTTGAAGACATAATTACAAGTACAAAAAGTTTAACCCAAGGTCACCTCCTCATGGTGCCTCCTCTGGTCATTTATTGCCGTCACTTTCTACATAGAGACAAACCAATTGGCAGCATAAAATGTAAGAGTTAAAAGTTCGATATCGTCAAAATAAATATAATGCCGTAATCCTAAAAAGTAAAAAAAAATGTCTTGGCTTTTATTTATCTTTGTTGTTTGTGTGCGTGTTTGTGGTTGATTGGGGTCCTTGAATGCTACATTTCCTGTTCGACTTCTATATCTACTTTTGCGAAAACGTAAATGACTTGAGCCATTCTCGCCCTCGATCAATACTTGTATCATCTCTCGTGTTTGGCGCTTGGAATTATGGGGGAAACAGTAGTCCGGTCAGGTGATTTGCATATATATAGCTAGGGACCGAAACCCAGGTTTTAGGACCCAATCTAGACACGCCGGACAAAAGCACCAAACTTTCCTCAAATGTGTGTTTTATATTTCTACATATTTTTAAAATGGTCCCCAAATGTTCGTGAATCCCTAAATGAATTAGGATTATATGCACACCGAATTACCGCACCGCGGATGAAGTCCTGAAAAATCAGGAGGGCACCTGCCGAATATCAGTGATGAATTTGGAAAATTCGAAATGACGTCAGTATGGACGTGAGCAACGTCGCGAAAATAACGTAACTCTTACCTTCTTAGTGGAAAGTCTTATCACGTAACTAGCGGTGCGGGAGTTAAAAAGATGAAACTTTCAGCATATTGTAGCATTGATGAATGCAGAGCATTAAATCGTTTAATTTAGAGTAACTAAAGGGGCGTGGCTTTACCGTACTACAACTACCGGATATTGGAATTTAGAGTACGGTCACTATGACGTCACAGTGTTACTTAGTACACCATGCTACAAAAAAGATGGAGTCTGTCTCAGCTCGTTGGTTATTTAACCACCTCGATGGGCTAGGCCCATCTCGGTGTTTAAATAAGCCAACTCGCTGAGACCAGACTTTATTTATTACTTAAATTAGTTGAAGAAGTATTCAAATGTAGACAGAATGTCGAATCAACGTTCGGTATTTTCCGTTCAGCTCGGCGTGCATCGGAAATGGCGTATGACTCTTGTTTTTCACACATACATGTAAAATACATGTTATATGCGACATGATAGAATACAGATTGAATAAGGCCTATAAAAGCAAATGTTGTATGACAAAAGTCAACCTTTTTTATCAACCCGTGTACACTTTTTAACCAGCTACCAAATCCATTGTTCGGTGCGACGTCTCCGAACGCTGATTTTCCAAACACCATCAAGGCCCATAGGAGTGCCTTAGGTTTTAACTGTGCTGGCTTCGTAGTACTTTATTTCACTACGCCTGCCAGAATGGCTGGACTATAGGACATCTTACAGTTATTGCAATATATACTTGCACTATTTCATTGACCGTATTTTCTAACACCAGCATGAACTTAATGGTCAGCTATAATATGTCCTACCTTACCAGTCCTTCGGATGAGACTTTAAACCGAGGTATGCTTGCTAAAATGCCCAGTGAAATACAGCGAGGATAAATAAACGCTTATACGCACAAAGATTCTCTCCGTTTTCTACCACCCCGTTGCTACGCTGATTTTGAGTGGCTACTTACTATACACAAACATTGAAGATCGTATATAATCAATTGTTAAAAAAAAGTCAGGCTTAAAACAAAAGCTTGACTTTGGGAAAAGCTTGACCGGGAAATGAAATTAAACGGAGAAAAATCGCATGTAGAATTATAAAAAAAAATGAAAAGTTGGGGATGAAGGGGACACCCCTAGACATGGACTTTTCTCGATAAGATTTTCGGGCTGGCTACGGGCAGATAATAGCTGTAGCACGCAAACAAACATCCACACACGTTTACTAAAGTTAATTTATATATTAAAGTCATGCATGCTTTAATCGATTTATAGAGGGATAAAGAAAAACATTTGTTTGTGAACCCGTAACTGTAATCTGTAATTCTGGTATATACGCTGATGCAATGTAGGATATCATGGCGTTTTTGGAATGTTTGTTTACTTTTTTATCAAGATCTGGAAGTGGCTCAAGTATGTATCGGTGCCACAAGCATTGTTATCAAATTCATTGTGTTTGTTTTTCTCACTGTGTTAGATAATCTGTTATTCTATGCTGTGGTGATCCTATTTCCCGATTAATATCAAATTTCATAAATATCGGTTAGATTTTATGCTATCCCACGACATATTGGGGTCCTCTGAATGCTTCTGTTATGAAATCTATAAATGAATCTTTTGTTTCACCTGATTGTTGTGATTTGTATCTATGTTAATGATTCGTAAGGTTAAAGTTGAGTGTTCCTTTTGTGTCTTATACCTCATACGGTGACAGGTATTTGGCACCCAAACAGAAGTCATGTTAAGTTGTGTTTTGATTTGGAATGCTGGCTCTGGGACTGTTTGCCAAAAAAGTGTATTGACATTTAGACGAACCTTAATTCAGCAAGTTTATGTACACTTGGGTATATAGACGTACCTTAATTCAGCACGTTTATGTACACTTGGGTATATAGACGAACCTTAATTCAGCACGTTTATGTACACTTGAGTATATAGACGAACCTTAAATCAGCACGTTTATGTACACTTGGGTATATAGACGAACCTTATATCAGCACGTTTATGTACACTTGAGTATATAGACGAACCTTAAATCAGCACGTTTATGTACACTTGGGTATATATACGAACCTTATATCAGCACGTTTATGTACACTTGGGTATATAGACGTACCTTAATTCAGCACGTTTATGTACACTTGGGTATATAGACGAACCTTAAATCAGCACGTTTATGTACACTTGGGTATATAGACGAACCTTAAATCAGCACGTTTATGTACACTTGGGTATATAGACGAACCTTAAATCAGCACGTTTATGTACACTTGGGTATATAGACGAACCTTATACCAGCACGTTTATGTACACTTGGGTATAAACGTCGAATAGGGAATGTAGCACTCATAGAACACAGTCAACCAAAACACACATTCAAAACAAACAACACTTACGAGGAAACATAGAAGCAAAGTCTGCGACACCACAGGCATTGACGGAGTTAGCTTTATTTACACTTTCGCATTTCATTGGCAATAGGGTAAGTGAGGGTTGGTGCACCCTAGAACCTGGTTTAAACCCAGCGGCCTATTTTGCCATTGACCGTTCCAAGGCTGTATGCCACTGACCGTTCCAAGGCTGTATGCCACTGACCGTTCCAAGGCTGTATGCCTAATGTCAACCCTTTTGTGTTTGTGGTATCGCAAACTTTGATTTTTCCTTGTTATTATCGTGTAAGCGTGTTTTTGGTTGACTGTGTTTTGTAGATGCTACATTTCCTGTTCTACATTTATACCTACTTCGATAATAGGGGTATCGCCATGGAGACTTTATGACCGAAAAAGGTTTTGAAAACGAGAACGGTGATAAGAACGGTGATAATCAAAAATAGATTAAATGGAGATAACGTTGATTTTAGAAAATGTGTTGCATGTTCTCGATTCCCATTTAATATAAAACAAAGGTATTCAGTTTTCAGCTCCCATTGGAGGGGTAGTCCAATGGAGGGGTAGTGGGATTCTAATCACCTGTAGAGAATAACAGTTGGCTGTTCTTTGGCACGCCAACTGAAAAAACACAAAAACATCTATGTATACATAATACACAATAGAAGGACGGAATATACACAGTGCAACAATAACACAGTTAATTAATATCATTGTTAAAATAATGTGGTAATTGAGACATTAATTGCAAAATGTGAACGTGCACTCTTGCACATACGACAAAACACAACCATAATCTTAAGTATACTTACTCAAAAAACATCCTTATTTTCAAAATTCTTCAGCCTAATTTAGATGCACCCACAGGTTGTTTAACAATGCTTATGTCTAAAAACGCGACCAGAATAATTTTAAACTTATCAAAATATGTTTATTATTGTAAAAATCGGTTAATTATGCAACTTAAATTACTTCACCTTATTCTTTTATTTGTATATACACATATTGTGTATACAATCAAGGACAAGAAGAAGTGTCCTTTATCTACATCAATGCCCTTCATGAAACCTAAAACCCACAAGTACCTACAGATGGATATAGACTTTCCTGCCTGAACGTATACCCGTACTAGATTATAGCACAAGTACCTAGAGATGGATATAGACTTTCCTGCCTGAACGTATACCCGTACTAGATTATACCACAAGTACCTAGATATGGATATAGACTTTCCTGCCTGAACGTATACCCGTACTAGATTATACCACAAGAAAGGTAAACCAGTTACCTGCAATTAAAGAAGGGTAAACTAGTTACCCTGCCATTAAATCGTTAAAGCGTATGGGGAAGTATCATCGTATATGATACAGTGATGAGTATAAAACCCGTGACATAGACGTAGGAACAGGGGTGACAGTGGCCAGCCCCCCCCCCCTCCCCACCCCCACCACCAATCTCACCTCCCTCCCTATCCATACACTACATGGTTGGGGAGAGTATGTTTTGTCCTCCCCAAATAGTTTGGCAAAAATGTGTTTGTTTTCAGAAATGTTACTGTTTCATGCCATAAATATAGCCAATTGACAAAGAAAAAACAAAGTTATGAAAAGTAAGAAATGTTTACTTGTCTGCTTAAACAAAATACCTTACTCTTTCCCAATATCCGCGAAATAAAAAATGATGGTTCCGAAGCCCGTTAAAGCTTGCTCTAAATTTTAGTGAGTAACGTATACACATATGGAGGTACGCTTTTATATGCAATAAACAATTTATAAGCAGTAATATATTAGTTATGTATGATAACACGGTACTTCCGTCTACAACATTTCAAGAGTATATACAATGTAGGCTTTAAATCACACACTAAGTCACATGGTACTCGCTAATATTTTTGACTGTGGTGTCTATTACTACAATTGATTTTGTATACTGTATACTGTAAGTTTCAATTTACCGAAGTAACTTTAAATAACTTGACTTTGTGTCAATGAAAGTTAAACTTTGACGTGTTTCTAGTATTTCGAAATATACAGTTACTGGTCTCAGTTACTGGTCTCAAACTAGTTGCTACAATAGCAACAAGGAAAAACGACGGCCGTGCCAAAATATTTTTTCCGTACTAGATAGATCTGCATTAAACTATATTGTTACTAAGCCTTGGACGTTGTCCAAAAGTTTGTTAGCTTAAACTAAAGTATCGGTACGTTATCTCAATGTTATGTTTTTTGATTGGAGACCGACATTATTAGTGATTGAGTTCTACTTATTTGGGTTATTGGAACACGTTCAATACTTTTGTACACTACATTTCATCAGCCTGTTTGTTCCAATTCCAAGACATAAACGGTGTATGCCTGCGTTATATACGTATAGGATTTTTTTTTTAAAAACATATACAAAGTTAATAACTTTGCTAATGAAAAAGTGTACAGAAACACATGCCATGAAAAAAGTATAAACCCCACAGAAATTTCAACAAAAGTATACCTTAGTGTCATTGAACGTGCTAAGGTCAACCGTTTGTTTTTGTTTTTAAATATTATACATGTATAACGCAGTAATCTTGTCTTGTGAAGTTGTCATACCCTTAACGATTTGTTCTCTTGTTTCTTCTCTTGTTGCTCGGGCTTCTGCTTAGTCATTGAGTACTTACTTTGTGTCTTTCTAGGTTTTTTTGTTTTTATATTATATATACATGATCATTTTTGTGTTTTACGTATATTGCCTATTTATGCTGCCTTGTTTGTTAGAGATTATTACCTGGCGGGGATATCTTTATTTTAACTGTCCCGTTTACTTACTGGGATGACAATATGGTAAGAGTGAGGTTTGGTGCACCTTAGAAACTGGTTTAAACCCCCAGCGTCCTTTTAGACCGGGGCTGGCGTGGCGCACTCGGTAGCGCGGCGGATTTGTAACCGGAGGCCCCGGGTTCAATCCTCCGTGGTGCCACTTAGTTCCGTCGGTGTGTTCTTGGGCAAGACACTTTACCTTAGCCTCGTCCGTCCTTAGCCTCGTCCGTCGGATGGGGTGGTAAACCGACCCGTGTATCGGTCTATCCTCCGAGCACGTTAAAGAACCATAGGAATCTATTCGATAATAAGAGTAGGATTCCAATGTATCCTTCCCCTCTCTCTGGGGCGGCTCTAAATAACCTATACTGTGTTAATGAGCCGTTAAACAACATTCAATTCAATTTTTTTTAGACCGTTCCATTGTCAGCCCTTTTGAGTTTTTGATGTCTTAGCTTGCCCTTTATACATCTTTAAAGTCGTTGTTTGTTTCTCTGTGTGTTCATGGTTGACTGTCGTCCTTGAATGCTACTTTTCCTATTTTACTTTTTGGATGACTGTGTTATATGAATGCTACACTTCTTGTTTGTCTTTTATATCTACTTACTAACTCAAAGGACAAGTGTCACAGCAGTTACAAGGACGACCAGTTGAATGTGCGACACCAAACTCTGCATTAGAATTGTATACATGAACCTTAATATTGCCCCATTCATTACTGTTCAGTGTTACACTATGATTGATTTCATATTGATCTGGTTATTGGTCAAAGGACTGTCATATTGGCCCAAGGCAAAGTGCCAATATGACAGTCCGAGAACAAATAACTCGAACATAGGAAAACACTTGATGAGAGTTTATCTTGTCGTACCCTCAATGGTTTATTCTCTTGTTGCTCTGGCTTCTGCCAAGCCATTTAGTACATTCTTTGTTGCTTTCTAGGCTATTGTTTTTTTGTATTTATATATACACGAGCATATTTGTGTTTAACATATATTGCCTATTAATGCTGCCTTGTTGGTTAGAAAATAGTTCATGACGGCGATTGTTTTATTTACACTGTCCTGTTTTATTGGGATGCCAGTAGGGTAAGTGTGATGTTTGGTGCACCCTAGAACCTGGTTTAAACCCCCAGCGGCCTTTGTTGCCACTGACCGTTCCAAGGCGGTAGCCCTATTGTCAACCCTTTCTGTGTTTGTGACGTCATATTCTTTTATTCTTTGTTAACACCTTTGTGAAAGCTGCATTTCCTGTTCGACTTTTATACTTATTTTTATTAATTAACTTCCTCAACAGTATGATGTTATTTATGTTATTTTAATAATATTATTTGACATGATTTGCATTTATATACAGTCGCGTTGATTTCATTTATTGTGTGATTAGCAAGCATGAATGGCGTCACTTAAAGCTTGTTTTGTCAAAATCCTTCGTAGTGGCCTTGTTTTTTTTCATACTGGCCGACTTCCAGTTCGCATTGGCCGAGTTTGTGTGGTATTATGTGTAGCTTTTTTAGTAAATACCCGGCTAGTATAGTTTAGTTAATAATAAAAATCTATGATATTGCACGCCCTGATATTGTACGCCTAAAGTGGATACCGAAACTAAGTTCACAGTGTAAACAAATGAAACGAGCCAAGTGTAAAATTCTTAGAATAGTCAGCAAATGCCTGTCTGGTCATCATTTTTTTTTCTTCAAATTTCTGCGGAAGAATAAAGATATATTTGATCTATTAAGACTGGCCTCACTGAAATGGCGCTAACTAGGATAAATGATGTTTTGAGATTATGTTGATGCTGTCAAACTTTTCAGCGTCATCATGTTTGCAAATTCGCAAACTCGTCCTCTTCCAAAACAACTCGTTCCAAGTAGAAGTTATCGATACACATTTAATAACCTTCAGAACCCCGCCAAGTGTCTCGAACAATATGGACAAGAGATCAACAGAATGATACATATGGGCACATTACTGTTCAACAATTTAATTTCCTGCTTCGGCGTAGTAGAATAAAATGCTAGCTTCACTTGTAGAATAGTGAAAACATTAAGGCAGCTTTCGCTGTTTGTTTTGATTTACTGACTTAACCATGATTCAATTTGTGTAATTCATATAGTGTTTTAATATGTTGTAAAAACGTGACGCACATGCCAAGAAGTGGCACTCAAAAAACGGATGTCAAAATTGCTGTTCGGGGATTACTTGTCTAATATCACGCATTAGCAGGATGGACCAGCGTCCTATCTGGAGACGTGTATGGAGATACTGTGTAAAGTGTTTAAATTTCATATATTTTGATGCTGGCCGTGTCGGTCTTAAGTCTCGTGTCAAATCAACACATCGCACATTGTTGTTTATTCTCATTTCAATGGTTTTTTATCTGCATATGTACCGGGACCTTCTACATCAACGAGTTTTTACTAGAATTATTTTACCTAAATTTAGCATAATATATTCCATCTAGGAGAAATGTATAGAATGTTTTCGGTTTGGTAAGATAGATACAGAAATTGCTTGCATTTCACCTGAAGTTCACTGAGTTCACAGATGTTCATCAAGAAACAGAAACAGCTAACCAAAACAAACCACAAAAGCTGAATTGGAAGTTAGATGTCCATTATCGACTTAAGGCTGCATCTGGTACATATATCTTAATCAAGTGACAGGTTCTTACAAATACCCCCTGAATGCGTGCGCATTCATAAATGGCAAATTGTTGCAAGATGTTGCCAATATATTACATTGTTGTTGTTAACGTCTTAATCCATTCATCCAGCCTTTTGACATTTAGACGGAATGTGGCTGTATTGATCACATGACAGCGGCACGCGAACGTTGTCCAGTGCAACGTCCTTGACTTTGACGTTACCATACACAATATACAAGGCCAAGTTGTAGAATGTCTTTAAATGGGTGATTGGAAGAGCAATGTCTTTCAAAACTGCTTGTGCAATATTCAAATACAGAATTAGTATTAAATGGATTAAACACTTACCAATGTTTCACGGTTAACTACAACTGCCTTCTAATATTGAAAAGTATCTACATAGTGTACACTTCTCGCCTCTCACTGCTTCGGGTTCGAATTCCACTGGGAGCTCGACTTGAAAGTGAGGAAGTGTCGATTCTTACGGATGGCGGGAGGTGTACAGTACTGGTTCTACCCAGAAAAAGTGGGTGGTCTGCCTCTACCACAAAAAAAATTCGACCATCATATATAACCTTACATTTGTTGAAAATGACGTAAAACACCAAACAAACAAACAAACATCTTCTTCAGAAATGCATTATTCGTGTATATCCTGAAATATAGATACATCAGAGTTTTCCTTCTTCCTGAACAAACGATGGGTAAGATCTTTATATGTACACCATCTTGTCAATTTCGGCGCTGTGAAGACAGGATAATAGCGAGGCAGTGTACACATAAAATGTAGTTAAGCTAACCAGTAGGTCATATTGCCTGCTGATCGTTCCCAGTTGGTAACCTTGTCTTCACCACTGTTTGTGTTGTGTGTTATCCTTTTCATTGTTTATTTACTTTGCTCTTAGTTTAAGGTACAGTGCGGGCTTACGGCGCCATTGCGTTTGGGTGCTGTGGTTTTTAAAGGACTATTTGTATGCCCCCGAAGGGTGACATATAGTAGTCACACCGTCCGTCAGTCAGTCAGTCCGTTCGTCCGTACAATCGTGTCCGGTTAATAACTCGGACAATAATGGATGGATTTTCAAATAACTTTGCACAAGTGCTCACCACAACTAGACGAGTCGCGCTCAAAGTCTAGGTCCGTGGCTGCAAGGTCAAGGTCCTACTAAGAGAAAGTTCAAAAGGAAGTACTTTGGTGTCCGGCAAATAACTATGCCATTCATGCAGGGATTTTCAAATAACTTTGCACAAGTGCTCGACGTGTCGCGCGCGAAGTCCAGGTCCGTGGCTCCAAGGTCAATGTCACACTAAGAGGTCAACGGTAAAAAAGAAGTACTTTCGTGTCCGGCAAATAACTGTGACATTCATCGATGGATTTTCAAATAACCTGCCACAAGTGTTCACCACAACAAGAGGATGTGTCACATGCAAATTCCAGGTCCGTAGCTTCAAGGTAAAGGTCACACTTTGAGATCAAAGGTCAGAAAGAAGTACTTCCGTGTCCATATTTCGTGTCTGGTAAATAACTGTGACATTCATGGAGATATTGTTAAATAACCTGCCACAAGTGTTCACCACAACAAGATGACATGTCACGCGTAAAATCCAGGTCAGTAGCTTCAAGGTCACATTTGGAGGTCAAAAAGATGTCGTGGCCGGTCTATAACTTTGTCATCCGATGAGGGAGTTGTATATAACCTGGCAGAAATGTTCATCAGAACAAGATGATGTGTCATGCGCAAAACCCAGGTCTGTAGCTTCAAGGTAAAGTTCACACTTAGAGGTCAGAAGATGCCTTATGACCCTGTATTTGAATGAAGTTATATTGGTTGTGTTGGGTTTATAACTTTGTCATCGGTCATCTTCCAGTTTTGCCGAACCTTTTACCCGATCTTACCATTATTCCCGTGAATATTTATAAAACATGGTTCAAACTAATGAGCTCATTCTCAAACCACTTTGGGGGCATTTGTCACTTACAGTGACATTTTTCTTTTATGTTACACTCCCCCGACATCTGTTGGTGCAATAAGTTTATCAGAGACTCGATACATACATTAACTAGTCGGATGCGTCATTATTCCTTTAAGATGATGTTGGCCTGGCAATCTGTTTTTGATTGTTATATTTCTGTTGTGTAACAGATTGTTTCCGTGAAGATGACAACACCATCCTGTTATACGTACTCAAAGGACGCATATATAATTTCAGTATTTGTTCTATATTGTTATTTCGTGAATGGACGTGCTTAGTTTTAAGTGTATTTTTTCTCAATTGTTGAAAACAAAAATCTATCAAAAGGACAAGAAGAGAAGTGGTTCCGCGGAATCTTTTGCACCCAAAGATTCAGCTTGTCTATTTCGTCTTGTTTTTTGGATTCAACAATTCCCAAGAAAGCGATCTTAAGAGTATTCAAACCGAAACGTTCGTTCATTGATACGGATTAGTCGGTGTTTTTTTTTTGCATATGTCGGAGATAGGGATAGGGTTTGTTGAAGAAAGAAAACAGAAGGTGAATACAAGAAAACAGTGATACAAAGTATCACAACAGTTACATAAGAAAACGGTAAGGGGAATGAATATGATAAAAATAAACAAACAGTGTGTAGATCTTATAATATTTTTTTTCGTAATTGTCAACAATCAAAATAAATATAAAGTTCGAACAGGAAATGCAGCTTTCACGAAAAAACACAGTAAATCCAAGAACACGCAAAAGGACAAACATGAATGTTAACAAAGAATAAAGGCATATGACGTCACAAAAACAAAAAGGGTTGACAATAAGGCTACCGCCTTGGAACGGTCAGTGGCAAAAAAGGCCGCTGGGGGTTTAAATCAGGTTCTAGGTTTCACCAAACCTCACTTACCCTACTGTCATCCCATTAAAACGGGACAGTGTATATAAAAACATCCCCGCCATGAACTATTCTCTAACCAACACGGCGGCATTAATAGACAATATAAGTAAAACACAAAGATGCTCGTGTATATATAAATACAAAACAAACAAGAGCCTAGAAAGCCACAAAGAAGGTACTCAATGACTTGGCTGAAGCCAGAGCAACAAGAGAATAAACCACTGAGGGCACATCAAGACACATCAAACGCCACTATCCTTTTGGGCTTAAGATAGACGCCATCATAGGGTCCTCAGCCTGTCCAGTCATCGCAAATTAAGGAGGAAAGCATAGTGGCGAATTGTAAATGGGTCCACCACCAAGCATGCGGTGCGTTGCAAAATGATTGGGTCATAACGCCTTTTGATAAACATTTTAACAAGTTTAACAAAGATAGAGTGAAAGTGATCATGACCAAGTATCTGACGTTTGTAAATCACATCACCATAGAAGTCAGGCTGTGATAGTCCTTGTCGCAGAATAGTTCTTAAATCACTTTTATATTTGGAAAGAAGATCAGGGTTACGATAATAACATTTTGCGAAGGTTTTACGAAGTTTATGGTAACGGTAGCCATGATGGAGTAGCTTTTTAGTTATACAAAGATTACGAATATTAAAGTCCTCAACTCGAGTACAAGCTCTAGAAAAAAAGAGTATGATAATGGACCTTTGGAAACGGCCGAACACGACACATACAAAATATTGCAGTCTCGGTTTGATTGAGACTGTTCATGAACGGTAGTTAAATATGCTAGCTACCGCTCACGCCCTCTAGCCCCGGGTGAGCAGAACTCAATATTCATAAAATCAATAGTACATAATTTTAACCATCCCGAAGATGGCATGCATATGGCGGTGGACATAGATATTTTCCTCCCCCATGTCCAGCGGCTTATGGTCCCAGTATCTAACAAAATACTATGCCCCGAAGAGCGAAATAAACAAAATGGAATTTAGTTGGGAGCAGCGGTTATGAAGCCTGCATATCACAAGTAACAGCCAAAAGACTAAATTAAAAAGCAGACAACATATCCTATGAGTGGTTAAACAATACCCAGAGCCTTTTATCGGTCGGAGTAGTTGAATAAGTTGAGACACATAGACCCTAAGAAGTTGCTCGGGGAACAATATCAAAATTAAAATCATCTCTCAATAGAGAGATGTAAATCGAGAAAAGAAGCGTTATTATCAGAAATATTAGCTGTGTTAAGTTGAAGTTCTTTAGGATATATATTATTAAGGATATATATTATTAACCATAGTAGAAAGAAAGGGTTGTCACTGTCCAATATGTCGTCCAGATATCGATAGTTGTCATTAAAGGCTTTAGTAACATCTGCCAGGGTATCTGGGAAAAGACTCAACATGAAATCTCTTTCATAGCAATATAAAAACAAATCTGCGACAAGGGGTGCACAATTTGTACCCATAGAGATACCAACAATTTGTCTATAAACGGAAATATTATCTAATAGAAAAATAAGTGATTCACAAACTTCATGACAAGTCCACATAGTGTAGTTGTCCAAACTGCCGTTAGTAAAAAATGATTTAATAGTGTTACAGGCCAAAAATGTAGTATTTTCCCTAACGAAAGTTTTTTTGAATGAGAGCAATAAGCTTGTCTGTAATAAGGTGGTGTGGTAAAGTTGTATATAATTAAGAAAAATCCTAGATGAAGCTTGACGTTTATTGCAAATTTTATCAAGAACGTCGCCTGCATTTTTAATGGACCACAATAAATTGATCCCAGAGTTTTCATAAGCTTTAGCACAATATTGTTTAACGTAATCTTTAATGGCAGGCAGTGAGACAAGATGTTAAAATGTTTGGAGATATGTGTAGTAGTGCAAGAACTAGAATTGGAAATAAAAGGCGCTTTATATGGTTGTTTGTGTAATTTGGGAATCCATTACATCGTTGGAAGTATGTATTGCCTTTCGTCTATTCCAGCCTAGAACATCATGCACTGAGTGATATGCGTCGAAACAACATTATCTTCAGTAGATTGCACTGGAGGAATTCAAACAATAATTATATTATTATTAAAAATAAATGCAAACGACATCACAAACACAAAAGGGTTGACAATACGGCTACCGCCTTGGAACGGTCAGTGGCAAAGTGGGCCACTGGGGATTTAAACCGGTTCTAGGGTAAAGCAAACTTATTATGAAATTCCTGGATTCCCGATTTCAAATTATGAAAGGATAACTTAGGTCTAGGTGGACGTAGGGAGGGGTTAGCCGTATAGAAGTTAATACGGGTAAATAGTATTTTTCCAAGTAGAAAGGGAGTTAGGGTCAGCATGTTCTCTGCGACACCATTTAATACTAAAATCCTCAATGGATTAGGCGATCTGACCACGGAATTAATTAAAATCAATCACAGAAGGCAATCTATACTTCGGACCTTTAGAAAACAAATGCCGAATACGTTTATCTATATCAAAATTACCAGTAATGACTTGACCGGCCGGAGCATAGCAAAATGTAGATGTTCTACACACGAATTCCTTACTATATCAAGGTCAGACATGCATGAATAATTGGTAAATTATCATAGTTATAAACAAAAAGACAACTTATTGATAATAAATTAGCAATTGGATATAACATAAGTAGCAGTGGAGCAGACCTATTCAAACGCTTTAGAAGATGCTTCAGTTGAAGTTTCATCAAGTCTGTTTAATGATTGAAGATGTGTTGCTTATTTTAAATCAGACAGCACCAAAACGATATACATATATAGCTGTAAACACAAACAGTAATATTTAAACACAATTTCCTTTATATTTTTCTTATAATTAAGATTGCCGTTTGTCCCTTTAATACATTTTAACATCGGTCAATAATCAGTGATGATACCGATTTGGAACCAGCTGTATTCGTATGCTGAGAACAGATTTAGAGACTGTATTCCGGAAATTTAAATCTAATTCTTGTAGTAAAAAACAGTAAGAACCAGTTCTACGCGCTTGCGCAGATCATAATTTGTAGAATGTATCCCTAAAATTGATGCGTAATTCAAGTAGTAGAAGACCCATAAAATGACGTTAATGCACAGCCCAACACCCATAGCAGCTTTCTGAGTCCGAGATAATTATTCAGGTAAGCTCCTCCCATTAGAGTTGCTCCTCCTCCCATTAGAGTTGCTCCTCCGCCCTTTACAGTTGCTTCTCCTATTAGAGTTGCTCCTCCTCCCATTATAGTTGCTCCTCCTCCCATTATAGTTGCTCCTCTTTCCATAAGAGTTGATCTTCCTCCCATTCGAGTTGCTCCTCCTTCCATAAGAGTTGCTCCTCCTCCCATTAGAGTTGTTCCTCCTTCCATAAGAGGTGCTCCTCCTCACATTAGAGCTGCTCCTCCTCACATTAGAGTTGATTCTCCTCCCATTAGATTTGCTCCAAGCCTGTCCCCATAATTCGTGCAAAAGAATAAAGTATCATGTGTATAAATTGTCATAAATGTCTTTAAATAGACACCAACGTATGTTTATAAAGAATTCACTCATTAATGTCATGTAAATATGTTTAAAGAATTCATTCATTCACGACATGTAAATATGTCTAATTTATTTGTTTGTTTGTTTGTTTGTATGGTGTTTTACGTCATTTTCAACACATGTAAGGTTATATATGACGGTCGATTTTTGTGGTGCTGGCAGACCAACCACTTTTCCTGGGTAGAACCAGTATTGTACACCTCTCTCCATCCGTAAGAACCGACACTTCCTCACTTAAATATGTCTGAATAGAACATAACAAAGAAATTAATATGTATAATATAAACTAATAATCGCTATGATTTTAATATTTCTAGCAGGTTTATTTCTGTCGTCTGCTGCGTATATCTTTCTGCGCAGTAAGATTCGCCATATTTGGAAGATAATAATTGCTCTCATGGAATTGGCTCTTTTCCAGAATCCGATGTTCTTTATCAATATTTATTTGCCTTTAGTGCAATACCTTACAACACAAGTTCGTATTCGTGCTATTAATAGTTGTACTCTTATTGATGTGTCTGGTCACACTAATTAGGGTACTGAAGGCATCAGTGATATTGTCTAGTCTAGTGTGTGTATCATACATTCTGTCTATAGAAACAGACAGTTGCTGCAAACTGATATTACAAGCAAGCATTGTACATAAAAAAAGGTTCAACATCATACTCGAACTACAGGCATGATACATTCAACAGGATGGTCCATAAACAACTTCCAATTCGAACTACAGGCATGATACATTCAACAGGATGGTCCATAAACAACTTCCAACTCGAACTACAGGCATGATACATTCAACAGCATGGTCCATAAACAACTTCCAACTCGAACTACAGGCATGATACATTCAACAGCATTGTCCATAAACAACTTCCAACTCGCACTACAGGCATGATACATTCAACAGGATGGTCCATAAACAACTTCCAACTCGAACTACAGGCATGATACATTCAACAGCATGGTCCATAAACAACTTCCAACTCGAACTACAGGCATGATACATTCAACAGCATGGTCCATAAACAACTTCCAACTCGAACTACAGGCATGATACATTCAACAGGATGGTACATAAACAACTTCCAACTCGAACTACAGGCATGATACATTCAACAGCATGGTCCATAAACAACTTCCAACTCGAACTACAGGCATGATACATTCAACAGCATGGTCCATAAACAACTTCCAACTCGAATTACAATCATGATACATACAAATAGTTCAACTCATTTACAGGCAAGTATGATATACAAACTGACGTGTACGTGTCAACCCTTTCTTTTCTACTATGATAAATAATATTTTCAACTTAACACAGCTAATATTCTGATACTGAGACTTTTTTTTCTCGATTTGCATCTCAGTTAAAAATGGTAAAAGTAATAAGCAAACTTGACAAGAGAGATGATGAACTCCGCCTACAGACAAGTATGACATGATATACATACACAAAAAAAGTAGTTATGCAAGTCGAACAGGAATGCAGCATTCAAGGACCACAGTCAACCAAAAGCATGAATAGAAACAAATAACACTTTTAAAGATGACTTAAAGGCAAGACACGACATCACAAACATAAAAGGGTTGACAATAGTGCTACCGCCTTAGAACGGTCAGTGGCAAAAAAGGACGATGAAGCTTTAAACCAGGTTCAAGTGTGCACCAAACCTCACTCTTGATATGACATACACACATACAAGTGTTTTAACTCAGATATCACAAGCAACTGTGTTTAATGGCTCATCAACACAGTATCTTAAATTATTTCCAGCCGCCTCAGAGAGACAACCGTGCCATTATATTACTATCGAATATATTCCTATTGTTCTTTAACGTGCTCTAAGGATAGATTCCAATTCAAGGGACGCCAGGTTCACGTTCCCATCGGAGGGCAAGGTTAAAAGGGAAGTGTCTTGCCTAAAGACATCCCGTAAAGATGTGGCACAGATGAGGCTCAAACCCGTCGATTGCAAGACAACCTGATTTACAGACATGCAAGTGACAGTTGAAACGATATATTAACACGTATTCTAGTCAGGTTGAATCGATGTATTTACTATAATTTTATAAAATTGAGAACAAGTGATTTGAACATTTCTATTTCAAACGAAAGGTAATAGTTGATACTATGTTACAACTGTTACGCTTATACATTTTATTTCATATACTAGTAAATATATATATGAAACCAAACGTATTTACATATTTCTGTGTTGTCTTAGTCAATTCTTACACATAGCTTCTTATACATATATATGTTGCCGCCTCTCACCCCACCCATCACCCGCCACTCGAAATTCATTTTTTTCCCTTCATATTTCTGTGTTGCTTTTGTCAATTCTTACATATGTTGCTCCCCCCCCCCCTAGAAACTGGTTTTTTTTTTTTTTTTTTTTTTTTACATATTTCCGTGTTATTTTGGTCAATTTTTACATAGCTTCTTACACACATTCTCCCTTCCTCCCACCCCCTCCTCTTCCCCAGCCCCCACCTCCCACCACTCGAAACTCTATGCTCCCCACACACACACTCGAAACGGGAATATTGGAATATTTTTATTTAATTATTATTTGTTTACATATTTCTGTGTTGTTTTGGTCAATTCTTACACATAGCTTCTTACACATATATGTTGCTCCCTCCCCACCGCCCTGCCTCTCAACCCGCATTTTTTTTTACATATGTGTCAATTGTTACACATAGCTAAGCTGCCCCCTCACTCGAAACTGGTTTTTTTTTTTTTTTTTTTTACATATTTCTGTGTTGTTTTGGTCAATTCTTACATAGCTTCTTACACATATATGTTGCCCTCCACCCCCCCCCCCCCCCCCCTCCCCCCCCCCCGCATCCATAGCTAAGTTGCCCCCTCACTCGAAACTGGATTTTTTTTTTAGATTTCTGTGATGTTTTAGTCAATTCTTACCTCTCTCACCACCCCCCAACCCCCCCCCCCCCCCCCCCCTCCCCCCTCCCGAGTTGCCTTTCGACCACAAATTTCTTTAAAATGACAGCAATTTTGGATTAAAACAGATGAAAAATAATAAAATT
This sequence comes from Cyrtodaria siliqua, assembly GCA_037043455.1. Classification (NCBI taxonomy): domain Eukaryota; kingdom Metazoa; phylum Mollusca; class Bivalvia; order Adapedonta; family Hiatellidae; genus Cyrtodaria; species Cyrtodaria siliqua. The sequence continues at coordinate 3,472 of JAWPHD010010925.1, read as the reverse complement.
TCACATAATTTTATATCGGCCCGAGTTTCTATACAAGCCCCATCCCCCAACCCCACCCCACATTGTTTTAGCCTTGTTTTCTGATGGTATATACTAGCTATATAATTTATTATTCTCTGAAAATCGAATAGTCGAGCTGCGCTGTTCGCCGACAGCTCTTGTTCATCTTTAAAGTTGTTCTTTGTTTCTGTGTGTGTTTGTCATTGACTGTCGTCCTTGAATGCTACTTTTCCTGTTCGATTTTTATAACTACTTTTAATGTGCGAATTAAAAAGACCAAAATGTAACTACATTTATAAATATACATATACAAGACCATTCTGCGTATAAGATCATGCTCTTCATTCAATATGTGCTCTGTATATAACTCAGTAAGTGTGCATGTAAATTACTGAAAAGGGCAACGAACACGAACACGAAAGAATTGCAGCAGACTCGGTTTTGTTGAGTCCGTTCATGGAAGGTAATATAATGTGCCACACCATTCACGCCATAGCACCGACTTAAGCGGTCTTACTTAAAGCCTCGATGAATGGTCTTGAAGAGTTCAAAGGACCAGTAAGTAATACTACTAATTCGTAGTCGGATTTTTTTGGATTTATTATTAATCCTACCTGACCTTATAGTGTCACATATTTCAGTTTGTGTTGATTTGCTGATACTTGGCAGCCGTACTTTGTATTAGTTGGCAATGACACAATATTTACCATTTTCTTATACGGTAATCCTTTTTCTGTTATCGCAGTACACATTGCACATTGTTCAAACATAGTTGGAAAATGTTCAATATTTAGTTGCAAAATCCGAACTTAATTGATTAATATAAAATCAATTGATATGAAGATACCAATGGCGTTCCGGTAATCAAGTGCGTATGATGTTTTCACTAACTCTTTTTTTTTTAACAACCATGTACTTTGCTGTCTGGTAAGTTCCAAGTTAATTAAAATAATTAACAATGCCCAAGGAAGACGAAACTTAAAATTGACAAATAATGATATGTTCTATTCTAAAAGGCATAAACATAAGGAATGAGCCTAACAATGAACCTTTATTTATTTGTGTATAGTAATTAACGAAAAATGAAATGTTCATTTACAAAATAATTTACTAGAGCAAAATGTTCATTTACAAAATAATTTACTAGAACACTTGCTAGATCTGCAGCAAATGCATCAGTGTGAATGGTATTTGTGCATGTTACCAGGATTTTTATTTTAGATGCCCAGTTACGAGATGTTGTCCTTTAAAAAAATGCACATTGCTACATGTTGTACTTTGAGACTGACATTACAGTGGATTTGAACTACGAGTACAATGAAGGGAATTTGCCCATATTGTGAGGATTTCCATCGTTGATGCTCAGTCACAAAAGTAATTATACGATGTTATATATTGTACTTAACACTGCCAACTGGCATGCTGTCCGCTCAACTTACCTGATAGTTTTTGGTGGATATGTACTAAACTTAAAACTGACAACTGACATGCTGTCCGCTCAACTTACCTGATAGTTTTTGGTGGATATATACTAAACTTGCAGCACTGCATCAGTAATTAAAGTGTTAGGATTTTCTTGTTTGTTACCGGTACTCAGCCGTGCAGTTACGGCTTTCAGACAATACAAAATGCTATATGTTGTACTTCGAAGACTGGCATGTTTGTTGGCTCGATTCCTCCGACAATTCGAAGTGGATTTAACCTGGAATTGTAGGAATGCATCACTACTATAGTCACCGATTTGTCCGTCCGTCTGTCGATAACCGGTAACCTTCATGAACATATCTCACTCTTGTTAGGATGTTTTTCACATCTGAACCTTTTTTTTGGGAGCATCCATCGGTTATACCGATTTTTTGTAACAGTTCAATTCTCTGTCGAATCAATATTTGTTTCAGGGTGTACATATGTTACCATCTAGTATGTTTATGCGAAAATGCCGTATCTGTACATCAGATCTAAACTAAAATCAATGCAAGATTATGTATACATTCTGTAAGTCGCATGCACTATCCATATTATGAGTTGACCGAGTTCTCGAGCAAAATCTCCTTTAATCTGATAGGAAGAAATCGGAGCCTTTTACGTAAAACAGAGAAAGGGATTTACAAATATGTTTTTGGAAATTTTAATATAATTCATTGTCACCAGATTTAAATCTGAATGCATGGCTATAAACTATATATAGTCCACAAAATAATTTAATAACGATGTTTAGATGTTGAGTTTTGGTAATTGAACAATTTACTGTCTTTTTTGCAATTTTTAAGTGTAGTTGTATTCTTCTACGATTGTTGCATTACTCGTGTACTAACTTGTTATATGAACATGAAATCCACTATATTAAAGATGAAGTTATTATAACTGTTCTATTGTGTGGTCCTTACATTATTTTGAGGAGTATATATTAAGGCCTAAAAAAAATATATGTGTGTTTCTGGTTTCACCCTGTCAAAAAGTTAGGGGTAGGTAGGTAGGAAAAAAATAATTTTTTAGATATTTTTTTTATATATATTATTCGCATATATTATGCCATTTTTGTACTAAGGCAACTTTTTGATAACCTTTGCAATCCAGATTAGATGCTTAACAACTCTGGTTAATAAAATTATCATATGAATTTTTTTTTTTTTTTTTTTTTTTTTTTTCGCAAAAAATATTTAGGGTCGGCGGTGATAAAGTAGGGTCGGTCGGGAAACCGGAAACACACACATTTTTTCTTTAGGCCTAAAAGGACACGTATCAATTTGGATTCTTTTAAAACCGTTAGTCTTCACAATTTGTATATTTGCAAATTATTAAGAATAATTACCTCAATAGTTCAACGCAAATGTTGTTATTACTTATTGTTGATAATTTGCGTTACGTGGCCCCGCCTTAATCCAGTAAGCGATTGGAAATCTTATATGAGCAGGATTTTATAACGGATATTTCTACAATAAAACATGTTTGAGAACATTTTGTACTAAACCAATGCGATAACCAGTTTAAAATTACATATTAAATGTTTTAATTTTACAATATGCAAACTTTTTAAGCCGACATTAAGGTATTATTTCATACCCCAGCCAACCCTGCTTTCGTTTCTTGGAGAAGGGGTTGGATATGGTATGAAAGTTAATACGTGGACCACATAACGGCACAATATTATATTTAAACCTGCGATAGAATAACATAAAAAAGAAAAATCCCAAATTTGCATTTTTAATTAATAATATGCAAGCAGAATGATACTGTATGAATAAAAGTAGACACAAAATGTAGCATTCAAGGACCACGGTCAACCAAAAACATGCACAGAAACAAAAGTTGAGGTGCTAATTTTATTTGCATAATAAATGCTTACAGGTTACCGTATGGGATCTTGTTCTTCTGGGGAACTTTTCTTTGAGAGACAGGTTAAATTTCTGAAGCAATCCAATCACCATGCTGGTGGTTAGACTGAAGCCAGGGAATATGGTCAGTGGGTCAT
>JAWPHD010010924.1:0-88590 GCA_037043455.1 Cyrtodaria siliqua | reverse complement strand
GGTCATATGAAGTATTATTTAGTTTAATTTAATTTATTTTTACATCAATTGTAACGAAAGCCCTCTGAACTTATTTTTAATCACCGTCAATGACTTCATGGGTAGAACCAGTACTAAGAAAATGCAGATACAGTATTATTTAGGATTCTGGATTAATAAAATAGAGGCAATACTTTTGATACCGGATCTTACTTCAATAGTGCCATGTGTCCCTTTAAGGAGGAAACCTTTAATTATTTTGATTTGTTTTTATTTAAAATGAAAATAGTAATTAATTAATAGGCATTAACATTACAACTCATATATATTAATCCAATGTTGTTTTAGCTTTAAAGCTTTGCAAATATTTAATTAAAAAGTAATAAAATTTAAGTTTTCTTTTTATTTCCTTTACATAACTATATAATCAACAATTAATAATATGCAAACACAATTTGCTTTTAACCATTTTTTTTATATATAAATTATATTTTTTAAAAGGAACTGTATATAAATTACGCAAGATAGGAAGACAAAATTAACGTCAGGAATTTAAAAAGCAATCAAGATTGCCCTGCGTCCCTTTAACAACAAAGCCATTCTGTAAAATATGTTTCGATAATTGTCATAGTCAATAAGCACATTGAGCCCACTAAATCACTGAGAAGTACAAACAAAATAAAAATAAACACGAAAAGTTGTTAAGTCACCGTAACTATTTATTTCAGGCTAATCCTTTTACCAGCCACATGTACATTATGTTTATTATTCTTTTATTCTGATAACAGAAATCATCAAGAAGGAAATAACTCGCCATAATTAAACTGTCCGGTGCATAATAAACGCTCGGTACAACATGAGGATAATACTGGGAGCGATAATATTGGCCGCTGGGGTATACAGCCTACCTGTCACACAGTCTGTAGCTGGGCATAAATGTAAGTGTTTATTTCATTATGAATACTGCTTACTCTTATACAGAGTCAGAATGCCGACACAAGACAGTATTTGATGCAAGCATACGTAGATAGTGGTTTTCAACTTGGGACGGGGTCCCCACAAATGCATTTTTTTTCTTCATTTAATGTTGCTTTTTTAAAAAAAGTATTAGAAGAGGGATGGATTAGTGGGTATTTCGTGGGGCGCGGGTGAGGGGTTAAGGGGCAGACGCCATACCAATCAAATACTCATTCAAACGCCACATCAGTTGGAACAATACACTTATTAGTGAACGAATAAGTCATGAAGACAAACCAAATAAGTCATGAAGACAAACCAAATAAGTCATGAACAAACCAAATAAGTCATGAAGACAAACCAAATAAGTCATGAAGACAAATTCGTGCAGAAAAAAGCAATTGTTCATCAATATTTTTCAGATCTAGTGACACCTTATTACCGCGAAATTATGCCGTCGAGAGAGCGCCGGTCGACTGACCAGAATGACCAGCGGTTTCCCGACCATCTACAGTTTGCATTCAACATCGAAGGAAAAAAAGTCACCCTTAACCTGCAGAAAAACACAAGAATAAGCGCAAACCCACCAGTATACGTCACTGAACACGGGGCGATCACTAAGAAAGACATGCAAAACAACGTATGTGATGTTCACTGGCACTTGAGCCGCAAATATTATAAAAATAATAAAAAACTGTGATACCCTCCACACACTATTATCTATATATAGCACGTGCTACATAGATAATAGGAAGCGGGGTTGGGGTGGTGTGTGTGTGTGTGTGGTGGGGGTGGGGTGGTATTTTTCTTTTATTGTATTTAATATTTGCGGCTCAAGTGGCAGTGATGATGTTCATTCCTTATTTCTCTTCATATATCTTTCGCTACTATATGTCTTCTCGTTTCGCAACTCCTTACTGATGTCGGGAGGTACACCGTACTGGTCTACCCAGGATATGTGAGTGGTATACCTCCACCACTAAATAATCGACCGTCATATACGAGAGCTGTTACCGAAGTCCGTGTACTGATCTTAATTTTTGTTATAGCCACACAGATCGAAATAAAAAATACGTCATCAGAAACTATACTTTTTACTCTTTTAGCTATAATTTCACAATGGTCATATCAAAACTTGTTTACGATTGTTCGCATATCATGTGTGCCATGCACACGGCATATACGTATATATATATATATATCTGTAGCCTAAATATGCTGAAAATGACATAAAACGCCATTCAACCAATCATTCAACGTTTAATGTTGCAGTCGATTTATTTCTTGTAAAGCGTTTTTATTATAATGTATTTCACTAGCCACATAAAAGAGTTAAACTATGTAATAATAAGAATAGTGTGTTGGCACATAACACAGAGTCGCTATAAATGCATTCTAGTGTCAACCTACTACGTTGATGAGCATTTCACAACATTCTGTGTTGATGAGCGTTTCACAACATTCTGTGTTGATGAGCGTTTTACAACATTCTGTGTTGATGCGCATTTCTCAACCGCCTGTGCTGAAGAGCGTTTCACAACCGTCTGTGTTGATGAGCGTTTCACAACATTCTGTGTTGATGAGCGTTTTACAACATTCTGTGTTGATGAACGTTTTACAACATTCTGGTTGATGCGCATTTCTCAACCGCCTGTGCTGAAGAGCGTTTCACAACCGTCTGTGTTGATGAGCGTTTCACAACCGTCTGTGTTGATGAGCGTTTCACAACCTTCTATGTTGATGAGCGTTTCACAAACGTCTGTGTTGATGAGCGATTCACAACCGTCTGTGTTGATGAGCGTTTCACAAACGTCTGTGTTGATGAGCGTTTCACAACCGTCTGTGTTGATGAGCGTTTCACAACCGTCTGTGTTGATGAGTGTTTCACAACCTTCTATGTTCACAATATTTTGTGTTGATGAACGTTTCACAACATTCTGTGTTGATGTGCATTTCACAACTCTCTGTTTTGATGAACGTTTCACAACCGACTGTGTTAATGAGCGTTTTACAACATACTGTGTTGATGAGCGTTTCTCAACCTCCTGTGCTGAAGAGCGTTTCACAACCGTCTGTGTTGATGTGCGTTTCACAACATTCTGTGTTGATGAGTGTTTCATAAGATTCTGTGTTGATGTGCGTTTAACAACATTCTGTGTTGATGTGCGTTTCACAACCTACCTTGTTGATGAGCGTTTTACAATATTCTTTGTTTGACCGTTTTACAACATTATGTGTTGATGAACGTTTCACAATCTACTTTGTTAATGAGCGTTTTACAACATTCTGTGTTGATGTGCGTTTAACAACATTCTGTGTTGATGTGCGTTTTACAACATTCTGTGTTGATGGGCGTTTTACAACATTCTGTGTTAATGAGCGTTTAACAACATTCTGTGTTGATGTGCGTTTAACAACATTCTGTGTTGATGTGCGTTTTACAACATTCTGTGTTAATGAGCGTTTAACAACATTCTGTGTTGATGTGCGTTTAACAACATTCTGTGTTGATGTGCGTTTTACAACATTCTGTGTTGATGAGCGTTTTACAACATTCTGTGTTGATGAGCGTTTTACAACATTATGTGTGGATCAGCGTTTCACAATCTACTTTGTTGATGAGCATTTTACAACATTCTGTGTTGAAGAGCATTTCACAAACTACTTTGTTGATGAGCGTTTCACAACCGTCTGTGTTGATGAGTGTTTCACAACCTTCTATGTTGGTGAACGCTTTAAATCCTACTGTCAGATCTTGTATTTTCAGAACTATGCATTATATCAGGACGTTAACACCGGAAGTGCCATGCTTGTGACCTGTACAGATGACCCCGAATCGTGTAAACTGGTACGTGACTGCTATAATTGGCGTATTCTTAAAATAATATACTAGTGTTTACGTCTCAAAAGGGTTATATAAAAAAAAGTTATATATTCAAAACTCTGTCGATAGTAGTCATAATTATTTTATATCGTCTTGTTTCGATTCTCAGCGATGCCACACCACACCCATACGTTCCCAGGGCAGCTCTTCCCCATTTGCCAATTTCAAGCTTGACTGCAAGAACTCCACGAAATGCCTAATGTACCCCCATTTAAAACAACCTCATGTAAAATGCAAATATATATCTTATACGTCCCCTGTTTAACGACACAATTCTATATACAAAATTATTTCCTTTTTTTCAAAATGTTATTTGCATGGATTACCTTATTTAGATTTCATTTGCCCTGGTTACAGGCGATCCCCGTTGACCAGATCTGTGTATGTTTAACGTTTAACGTAACTTACCATTGAAATGATGTTTTTATGTTATGCTTAACTTACCAGATGAAATGATAATTTTATGTTATGCATTACATAACCATTGTGTTACGCTTAACATAGCTAAACGATTATTTTGATTGCTTTCAAATCTTCAGCATGGTTCGTTCCACCACCAGAAACAAGCGTTTCACATGACCCCGTCTACAGGGAGTCTTGTAAACGAACACATCGTACAAGCACTGGAGACGAAAAACATCGAGTACGATGGTGACGCTTTGGTTCCACCGCCTTCTTCACAACAAAAAGGTATGCATGCATTGTCTTAGAAACGTTTTATCCCCGCGCCCGCCAATGCCCCGTCCCTTATGACCCATTTACATAGTTTTGACCGGCATAAATAAATAATGGCACAACCGTCTGTTCGTTCGCACGTACTAATGTACCATAAGTGTATACGTCATAAAATAGTGTATTTGTCAAATGTTTTGAGTACAAAGTTTTAGTACGTTGCTCGTTTTATTTGTTTATTAATAAGTTATAATTTCTCGCAGACAACGTTCAGATTAAAAAAAAAAGTCATTCAGTTTAATTGAATCGGTCACGTGATTCGGTAAAGTCCAATTATTAAAAAAGGTTTGCAGTAAAAAAAATCGGTAAATTTGTATTTTCGCCGATGGGAATAAGCGTAATATGAGTTTACTTTTTAGTAACATACTCTTATTTTCATTTTTTAAATTGGACACATTAATTTCACCCGGATTACACACCTATTACACTCGTAAAAATGACAGTTGACTTATTTCTTAATAATCTTTATTGTCATACAAGATAGAAAGCTAAATATCAATATACATATTACATGTACTTACATGCATCTGGCATGTCTGGGTTTTGTATATGGGTATTATAAAAAGATAGGCATTCATTGATACTAAATTCAATGACTCCAATCAGTCTTACCTTTGGACTATATGGTATAATATGACTTGTAATTGTATTGGTCCAGGCAATGATAAGCAAGACCACACATCTACTGGGTCCAGGGCGAAGAGAGACTTGTCCGGTGTTAATATTGTAGAAATCCTTGCTTGTCCGGACGAATCTGTGTATGAACAGTAAGTGATTGCTTTATTCATCTTCTTATAATGAGCTTTCTTCATAACTTACGATCTTGCTTGACCGTGTTCCTTCATATCTCACCAGGCGCTTCCTTCATATCTCACCAGGCGCTTCCTTCATATCTCACCAGGCGCGCTTCCTTCATATCTCATCAGGCTCTTCCTTCATATCTCACCAGGCGCTCCTTCATATCTCACCAGGCTCTGGCTTTATATCTTACCAGGCGCTTCCTTCATATCTCACCAGGCGCTTCCTTCATATCTCACCAGGTGCTTCCTTCATATCTCAACAGGCGCTTCCTTCATATCTCACCAGGCGCTTCCTTCATATCTCACCAGGCTCTGGATTTATATCTTCATAGCTTACAACCTTGCTTGTGAACAGTAAGTTACCGCTCTTATATTCTGGCCATGCGATTTATTCATATTTTTACAAGTGCTAACAATTTTGTGTTGCAGAATGAGTGAGAGGGAAGTATTAGAAACATGTATCGGCGGTAGAACGAACAACTTTGCACAAGATGTTCGTTAAATCACGCCTATCTGATCACGCCTATATGAGTCTGTATTATATATCAGTATATATATTATTGCATTATTACTAGTTGGTTACTTTTCCAACACAATCAGTACTCTGATTGTTCCGATGCACCTATTCGTCCATATGGAATCATCGTACTAATAATTACTGTATTCATGTAAATACTGTTATTTACTGTATTCATGTAAATACTATTATTTACTGTATTCATGTAAATACTATTATTTACTGTATTTGTGTTAATACTATTAGTTTACTATTATTAACTGTATTTATGTAAATATTATTATTTACTCTAAGTACATGTACGTATTTGCTATTATTTACTGTATTCATATAAATATTATTATTAACTGTATTCATGTAAATACTATTATTTTAATATTATTTACTGTATTTATGTAAATAATAGTATTTGCTTTATTTACCGTATTCATGTAAATAATAGTATTTACTGTATGTATGTAAATAATATTATTTACTCTATGTAAATGTACGTATATACTATTATTTACTGTATTCATGTAAATACTATTATTTACTGTGTGCATGTAATTGTTTTAGTTTCCTCGGTGTAGAGGGCTCCGAAGCAGCAGCGGAGGTTGCTATGCAGTTGCATTATGCTCTCCTTATGAATGAGGTATGTAGCAACATTTTATTTTTACTAGCTTGGTTTACACACGTTTTATCCTCTCCGTTCTCTGTATTACAAGTACATTCGAAGTGATTTGAAATCAGTTTTTGTGACACTGCAAGAAAACTTGGGATTTAACTTGCAAAGTATTTTACATGTTGTCATTTGTTTAAAGAGTAATGGACCTTTGTACAAAACTGTAATCCGCAACCCAAACTGGGTCATAGCTTGCACAGTATTTGTCAAATGGTCATGTTATTTTATAGTTGTTCAAGGTCACCGTTTAGGTTCTTAAGCCGCTTTTTTCAATTGTGACATGGCAATTTTCCTTTCCACAAAACGTTGACCTGCATGGTAGAGTCATTCCCCTTTCCACAAAACTGACTTTCCTCATTCGCAACATCACAACCAGTGCATAGAATCGTCATTCGCAACATCTCGTACACTGCTTCGCAGCATTATGCGAATGTAATTCGAAGGTTTCCATATTGGTTACGTCATCGCACCTTCGATTCCCGCCAAAACAAATTTGCATTCAAAATCGAAGTTACCATCTAAATTTTGCAATGATATTCAGCCGATTGCTCCATCAATAGTTTATTTACATGAAAGCAGTGATGAAACTTCATCTGCATTGCAAAAAAAAAAACATTCAACGCAACTTATACATCAACACGTGTGTATTTGCGGCTATATTGTTTACATAGCAACAGTGCACTATTTTCTGCGCCGTTGCCTTCCGGCTAACAGAATGTCAAGATGTTGAACATATCGAAGCGTCGTGATACACACGAGGCGGGATCCCCAAGAATGACGGGATTGGCCGAGCGTTCACGATTGATGGAATCGTATCTCTATCTAGACAGAATTCATATTGATAACTTCATCCTTACATGGCGACGCCCTTGATTTATTATTGTTCTATCCATTGTTTATTTACATGAAAGCGCTGATTTTATCTTCATATGTATTATAATTACAAATATTCAATGGAAATCACACATCAACATATGTAGCTTATAGCCATATTGTTTTCATAGCAACAGTGTACTATTTTCTATCGCGTTGGCTTTCGGCTAACAAAATATCAATATATTTAACATAGTAGTCTGTCGAAATACATGCAAGGCATGTTCAGAGTGAATGATGAGGATCTCCGACTATGTATGTTTGTTATCTCCATGCTTTATTATGTTTAAAATTACGTTTAAGTGACATTATGTCGTCGCGATAGTTGTTAACGTGACACGTGCTGCACCAAAAGAGTCAGTATGGTCTAGATGTCTCTAATCATTTCTCTTGATATCCTTTTAGTGATATCCGTTTAGTAATCATTTCTCTTGATATCTGTTTAGTAATCATTTCTCTTGATATCCGTTTAGTAATCAGTTCTCTTGATATCCGTTTAGTAATCAGTTCTCTTAATATCCTTTAAGCAATCAGTTCTCTTGATATCCTTTTAGTAATCAGTTCTCTTAATATCCTTTTAGTAATCATTTCTCTTGATATCCTTTTAGTAATCAGTTCTCTTGATATCCTTTCAGATTGATTTGCACTATATCAGTGTCGGTATGGTCGATATGTCCAATTCTCTAGATATCCGTATTTACCTCGCTGGGGTCGTGATTGCAACGGTAAGCATATGGCTCTTTATATTGTTTTGGAGTATACCACAAAAAATTGCATCTTTTGATTATTACCTCTGTTATGATAATTATTTAATTGTTAATTAATTATAATAACGGAAGATAATAATCAACATATGCGTATTTCCTGTAGAGTACATGTAGCTAGTATTTGGGAGTTGTATGCAAACACATTTATTTAATAATTGATTGGTTGATTGATTGATTGATTGATTGATTGATTGATTAATTAATTTACTGACTGATTGATTGACGCGTTGATTGATTGATTGATTATTTTTAAGCTTAGTTTATCACTTAGATCAAATGGTCACCTCTGTATAATGTCTCCTTAACATCCTCCTCCTCCTCATCATCATCATCATCAGCATTATTAGCAGCAGCAAGTTCAAGACCAATTGTTGATCATATGGCTCCAATAATGTGATTAAATTGAAAACTACGAATTGAATTATCTTTTATTTAATTATAATTTAATTGTATGCAAACAGCTTAAAATGATACTTGATTAATAAATCGAGAACCAGATGTTAATTTTAATACTTGTTAAATAAATGTAAAAGTATACTGACAAATACACAACATAGTATTATACTTAGCAAACAACTATTTCATTTTATTATATACCTATCACACTAGTAACTATATCATTTTTCTATATCGTCAATGGTGTGACGATATCACTTTTTTACCATTTTTGTATTTAATGGTACTGTAGATTGCTATTGCTTTCAACCAGCAAATTTTAAAGGCTCATTTCGAAATCTGCCAAATGTATTCATACGCGAGGGCACCTTGCGTGGGGGCGCGAGTTGGATGGAGGAGAGTATTTTCAATGAGATATCCTTAAAAAATCACTGATAGGTATACAATAAATAGAATAATCAACAGTCTTCGAACTCGTTTTTTAACAGAATTACAACGTGTTCTCGTGACATATTTTTCGTATCACCCTGAGACTGTCGATTATTTCATCTTGTATCAGCAATAATTAATCATTCTTTCAACAGCAAAACTCAGACGCTCAATGGTCAACTGATCATGAATCAGTTATCGACGATGTGACGTATTTGAATGCCAACACTGCACTATCGGCATTTTCTGAATGGGTCGACAGCAAGTCGGATCTTCCTGTAAATGATCACGAGATGGCATTCACAAGGTAATTCTGATTTTCTGTAAACGAGTAAGTGGTGGTATTCATTAGGTAATCTGACTTTATGCACATGTAATGGTGTGGCATTCACTATGTAAAGCTGAATTTATGTGTACATATTATAATATATACTGAAGAGGGTATCCTTTAGAAGCAACAAACACAAACAAGACATATAAGTAGCAGACTCGGTTTTATTGAGCCTGTTCATGAGAGGTAATGTATACAGTAGTGCAAAACTTATCACGCGTCCTAGCACCGGCTTAAACAATATTCTACTTTAAAGCCACACAGAGAGGGCTTGATGATCTCAAAGGACCAGTAATTAATAATACTACTGATTTGTAGTCGGGGCAACTTTTTAAGATGGCATTCATTAGGTAAATATAAATACCTGATTATGGCGTGGTATTCACTATGTAAAGCTGAATTTGCGGTGTTTTTGCTATTATTTATCTTTTTACTGTTCCGTGCGTATATTTCACTCAGCGGTTGGGTCAAACATACATAATTCTTCGTTTCTTCAACATTGGTTTATCTAAATATGCTCTATCGACTTAGAAATTGGCAGATTGTATGAGAGTGCACAGACTGCCGGATGTTTACTAATCGGTTGGCTATTGCTTGGCTAATGACAATTGCTCGATATAATATTAGCCAATCAGACAACAGTAAGCGAATTGTAATCGTTATTGTCACGTGACCGATGTGTAAACATCCTGTTATATGTGCAGACTTTCATACAATCTGCCAATACTCAGCTCAAACTCTTAAAAGACACACAGCAATATTGATTTTCTTTCTGGAAAATGATTATTAATCATCATTTGAATAGTTCATAGCAGATTGTTTTCTCATATTTCTAATTGTTGATTATATTTCACCAGTAATATGTTTAACCATATGGTGGAATGAAAAAGACAATATGAAACTCCAAACTGTTGATTTAATTTAATATATGCAAGCCGTTTTAAAGTCAAAATCATATCTAGACTGATAAACTAAGCTTGTTTTAATGTTCGAACTATACTTCAAGATTGGCGTGCGTCCTTTAATGTACCGCATAGATTGACCGATTTCATAAATAGGATTTATTTTTTCAGTTTTAAAAACTGAAAAAAGAAACAAAAAATTCTAACCCACCCAATATATTTCCAAAATTCGGGTAAAAATGTAATCGTAAATGTTTATTTGACTTTAACGATAAGTAAATATCAAATATTTGATTCACAGAAAGGACTTTGCATATATCTCTAACGACGTTGTCACATCGAAAGGCATTGCGGGTCAGGCTTACCTTTCTCAGATCTGCAAGTTCAGAAGTAAGTCCATTGTCGAGGACGACGGGGACAGACGGAGCACGATAGCAGCGCACGAGCTTGGTCACAGTCTGTCCGCAAACCATGACGTTACTACCACTGGCACAGTTCTGAGCTGTCCACCAGAAGCGAGCAATATCATGACGTCTGTTATCCGGTCTACTGTGAACTCGACTTACGCCGCTGCTCAGTGGACCTTCTCATTATGTAGCGTGGAAGCGTTCAGGACCTACATAGATGGGTACGTGATGTCTTTCTTCCCAAAAATACACCAACTTATCTTCTTTTTTTATTATATTGTATTTCCAAAGTTCAATGAGGTTTGAAATTGGCATTTTGCACAATCAATCTTATGAGGCGTCAACATGACAAGGCAGTGAATAGATACTACTAGTACGTAATTTGCTGAGTGTAATTGTTGTATGTAATTTGCTAAGGGTAATTTTTTTTGTATGTAGTTTGCTAAGTGTCATTTTTTGTAACGTTGCCAACATTGCGTTGAATGTGTTTGTGCAGTTCGCATATTCTTATTATTTCAGCCTCGGTACTGGCCATTGCATGACAGTGAACAACTTCGATGAGTCTGAATACAATAGCCGAGACTTGCGACTTCCAGGAGAAATATATAGCATTGACCAACAATGCCAGTTTAACGACTATGCTTCATCGTGTGATAGGGTTAGTGCTTCATCACACAACTACATTCCAAACAGACTGCCTTCTTATTTTATACGCCCGTTTCAATAACGGGACGTATTATGGTATGACGCTGTCCGTCCGTCCCTCCGTTAACTTTCTTTGTTTTGTTTGTATGGTGTTTTACGTCATTTTCAACGCATGCACGGTTAAATATGACGGTCGATTTTTTTGTGGTGGAGGCAGACCACCCACTTTTCCTGGGTAGAACCAGTACTGTACACCTCCCGCCATCCGTAAGAATAACAAGTTGAATTTTACATGATAACTCATGAAGTATTATACACCGGATCATGACACTTAATAGATTGCCCATGGGAAAAACATGATCACAACTGCTTTTGAGGTCATTAGGTAAAAGGTCAAGGTCAGGGTGACCCGACATAAGAAAACAGTTTCCGCACTGTAACTCGAGTATCTTTCAACCTAGTATCATGGAACTTCATACATAGATTGTCCATGAAACAAAAATATATCTCTTTTGGTATTAAGGTCACTATGTCAAAAGTCAATGTCGCAGTGACCCGACACTAAAAAACACATCCGTCTGTCCGTTAACAATTTGAACTCAGGATAGTTCATGTAAGTTCATGAAGTAGTATACACAGGATCCATTTGCAACATCTCGTACACTGCTTCGCAGCATTACTCGAATGTAATACACAGGTTTCCTTATTGGTTACGTCATCGCGCCTTAGATTCCCGCCAAACCCGCCAAAACAAATTTGCATTCAAAATCAAAGTTATCATCCAAATGTTGCAATGTTATTCAGCCGATTGCTCCATCAATAGTTTATTTACATGAAAGCAGTGATAAAACCTTCATCTGCATTGTAAAAACAAACACTCAACGCAAATTATACATCAACACGTGTGGCTAGCGGCCATTGTTTACATAGCAACAGTGCACTATTGTCTGTGCCGTTGCCTTCCGGCTAACAGAATGTCAATATTTTGAACATACCGAAGCGCCGTGATACACACGAGGCGGGATCCCGAAGAATGACGGAATTGGCCGAGCGTTCACGATTGCACATGGTCATGAAATTTCATACTTAGACTACCAATGGGCAGGTTTTTTTTCTATACAATAATCCTGAAATGGAATAAGCATGATTCCTATTGTTTTAGCTCTTTTTTTTCGTATTTTTTGTCGTACTACTTCATAAAAAGTTATGTATTTTTGTGTTTTTCTCGTTTCTCGTAAATGATGTATGCTAACTTCACAGTGATTGTTTTCAGGCTGTATCCGAGGACGACTGTCATTCTGGTATTCATTGCAACAATGGTACCGGATGCTTTGGCATTTATTTCCCTTTGTATGTAATGTCGGGAACTCCATGTGGAAACCCTCAGGATAATAAGGTAAATATCAAGACATACTTGTTCCATCAATATTGAAACAATTATTATAATGAAATGTGTCATTAAAGTTGTTATAATGTGTCTGTTTTGAATTCACTTGTTCAAATTGTTTAAAGATATCTTCATGTAGGCCACCCTAAATCTCCGGATATTTCTCCGGATTTTCATAAGCTCTCCGTATCTCAGGAGTTAAGCCTAACTGTCATTATTTTCAAAATATGTATATAAAAACGTTGTTGATTAAACGAGAATATGTTCATATATTATTAGCAATATAATGTATGAAACGGGGTCAATTTAATCCACTGACTGAATACACAATAACTGTCACGTTTGATATTGTCTAACCTCTAAATTGTACATGATCAGAATCCCTGTGAAATATATGAATGTACAATAGATTTCTGGTCCAGGCGATATACAACTATTGCTTGTCCGTCGTGAGACAATGCAAATGCACCATAGATATATTGTTCCCCGTCAAACAATACACATGTGTTATAGTCCTCAGGTTGCCCGTGATTCAATATACATATGTTATAGATCTCTGATTCCCCGTGAAACAATACAAATGTGTTATAGGTCTCGGGTTTCCCGTGATTCAATATACATATGTTATAGATCTCTGATTCCCCGTGAAACAATACAAATGTGTTATAGGTCTCAGGTTCCCCGTGAAACAATACACATGTGTTTTAGGTCTCGTGAAACAGTACAAATGTGTTTTAGGTCTCTGGTTCCCCGTGAAACAATACAAATGTGTTATAGATCTCAGGTTTCCCGTGATTCAATATACATATGTTATAGATCTCTGATTCCCCGTGAAACAATACAAATGTGTTATAGATCTCAGGTTCCCCGTGAAACAATACACATGTGTTTTAGGTCTCGTGAAACAGTACAAATGTGTTTTAGGTCTCTGATTCCCCGTGAAACAGTACAAATGTGTTTTAGGTCTCTGGTTCCCCGTGAAACAATACAAATGTGTTATAGATCTCAGGTTTCCCGTGATTCAATATACATATGTTATAGATCTCTGATTCCCCGTGAAACAATACAAATGTGTTATAGGTCTCAGGTTCCCCGTGAAACAATACAAATGTGTTATAGGTCTCAGGTTCCCCGTGAAACAATACACATGTGTTTTAGGTCTCTGATTCCCCGTGAAACAGTACAAATGTGTTTTAGGTCTCTGGTTCCCCGTGAAACAATACAAATGTGTTATAGATCTCTGATTCCCCGTGAAACAATACAAATGTGTTATAGGTCTCTGATTCCCCGTGAAACAATACACATGTGTTTTAGGTCTCTGATTCCCCGTGAAACAGTACAAATGTGTTTTAGGTCTCTGGTTCCCCGTGAAACAATACAAATGTGTTATAGATCTCTGATTCCCCGTGAAACAATACAGATGTGTTATAGGTCTCTGATTCCCCGTGAAACAATACAAATGTGTTTTAGGTCTCTGATTCCCCGTGAAACAGTACACATGTGTTATAGGTCTCAGGTTCCCCGTGAAACAATACAAATGTGTTATAGATCTCAGTTTCCCCGTGAAACAATACACATGTGTTTTAGGTCTCTGATTCCCCGTGAAACAGTACAAATGTGTTATAGGTCGCAGGTTCCCCGTGTAACAATACAAATGTGTTTTAGGTCTCTGATTCCTCGTGAAACAATACAAATGTGTTATAGGTCTCTGATTCCCCGTGAAACAATACACATGTGTTTTAGGTCTCTGATTCCCCGTGAAACAGTACAAATGTGTTATAGGTCTCAGGTTCCCCGTGAAACAATACAAATGTGTTATAGATCTCTGATTCCCCGTGAAACAATACAAATGTGTTATAGGTCTCTGATTCCCCGTGAAACAATACATATGTGTTTTATGTCTCAGGTTCCCCGTTAAACAATGCAAATGTGTTATAGATCTCTGATTCCCCGTGAAACAATACAAATGTGTTATAGATCTTTGATTCCCCGTGAAACAATACAAATGTGTTATAGATCTCTGATTCCTCGTGAAACAATACACATGTGTTTTAGGTCTCTGATTCCCCGTGAAACAATACACATGTGTTATAGATCTCTGATTCCCCGTGAAACAATACAAATGTGTTATAGGTCTCAGGTTCCCCGTGAAACAATACAAATGTGTATAGATCTCTGATTCCCCGTGAAACAGTACAAATGTGTTATAGGTCTCAGTTTCCCGTAAAACAATACAAATGTGTTTTAGGTCTCTGATTCCCCGTGAAACAGTACAAATGTGTTATAGGTCTCAGTTTCCCGTAAAACAATACACATGTGTTTTAGGTCTCTGGTTCCCCGTGAAACAATACAAATGTGTTATAGGTCTCAGTTTCCCGTAAAACAATACACATGTGTTTTAGGTCTCTGGTACCCCGTGAAACAATGCAAATGTGTTATATGTCTCAGTGAAATAATGCAATTGTGTTATATGTCGCAGGTTCCCCGTGAAACAATGCAAATGTGTTATAGGTCTCAGGTTTCCTCGTGAAACAATACAAATGCGTTATAGGTCTCTGATTCCCCGTGAAACAATACAAATGTGTTATAGGTCTCAGGTTCCCCGTGAAACAATGCAAATGCGTTATAGGTCTCAAGTTTCCTCGTGAAACAAGGCAAATGCGTTATAGGTCTCAAGTTTCCTCGTGAAACAAGGCAAATGTGTTATAGGTCTCAGGTTCCCCGTGAAACAGTATAAATCTATTCAAGTTGTATTGTTTTATAATCCGATACATACTTATCACCAAGACGAAAGAGCATAAACAAATAACGAATATCTTTAAATAGCCTGGTAACCTCATTTTATTTTAATACGCCTATCAGAAAATGCTTATAATCCACGATAAGTTTTGTTTATCTTTGACAGATGATTATTAATTCCATATCACTAACAAACATAGCATTTGCGTAATATTACATATACAATGTTAAAAATGTAAGCTTTGTGAATATATCATTCCCGAGACAATAGATGTCGTGAACAGAGTAACTACATATATCTCATTAAAGTCGTTCCATTTACTTATAACATTCAGAGTTGTTCATTTGCGAAAAACTTGAAAAAGAAGGTATAGCGTTTATTTCGGTATAATACTTATTTCCTGAAAGAGATGCTTTCTTAAAGGGTTTAACACTGAAGGGTATGTCATTGAGATAAAGTTTGTTCTTCATTTTTATAAAGTGTTCTTATCAATATCTCATATCGCCATACACAATTCTCAGTGTTGAAACGATTAGGCAGACAGTATATTCAACACCCCGAACAGTACGATATAGTGTCTTATTCTAACGGGATTTATTTTTAAAAAAAAGCACCATCATATCGACTTGCTGGTTATCTCATAGCAGAACGTGGCATGCTCTAAATGACCTCTTGTTTATACATGGATACTGGTAACCAGCCATACTTGTACAAAAATGTATTTTTGAGATTTTTAGTTCTGATATGGTTTTATGAAGAAAGGCTTTAATGATGTTCAGAAATATACATAATCTTTTGTAAGTTCAAGATTCTATTTCTTTCTATTTTCTATTCTAAAATGCAGTGGTGCTACAGAGGACTCTGTGTCGAAAAATCCACAGAAACATCTACGGCATCAACATCATCTATAACTTTATCTACTATGCCACCAACGACTTCGTCAAGCACATCGTCTACAACTTCAACATCACCATCTACTACGTCGACAACTTCACCCACAACTTCAACTACATCGTCCACAACATCAACAACATCTCCCAGAACGTCGTCGACTACTACAACAGTCACACCAACCACTTCCACTACATCGTCCACAACATCAACTACATCAACCAGCACGTCGTCGACTACTACAACAGTCTCACCCAGCACTTCAACTACATCGTCCACAACATCAACTACATCACCCATCACGTCGTCGACTACTACAACAGTCACACCTACCACTTCAACTACATCGTCCACAACATCAACTACATCACCCAGCACGTCGTCGACTACTACAACAGTCACACCTACCACTTCGACTACATCGTCCACAACATCAACTACATCACCCAGCAAGTCGTCGACTACTACAATAGTCACACCTACCACTTCGATTACATCGTCCACAACATCAACTACATCGCCCAGCACATCATCGACTACTACAACAAGTTTGCCTACCACTTTAACTACATCGTCCACAACATCAACTACATCACCCAACACGTCGTCGACTACTACAACAGTCACACCTACCACTTCGACTACATCGTCCACAACATCAACTACATCACCCAGCACGTCGTCGACTACTACAATAGTCACACCTACCACTTCGATTACATCGTCCACAACATCAACTACATCGCCCAGCACATCATCGACTACTACAACAAGTTT
Source organism: Cyrtodaria siliqua (assembly GCA_037043455.1). Lineage (NCBI taxonomy): Eukaryota > Metazoa > Mollusca > Bivalvia > Adapedonta > Hiatellidae > Cyrtodaria > Cyrtodaria siliqua. Next base: position 71,512 of record JAWPHD010010924.1, on the reverse strand, counting down.
GCCTACCACTTCAACTACATCGTCCACAACATCAACTACATCACCCAGCACGTCGTCGACTACTACAGCAGTCACACCTACCACTTCGACTACATCGTCCACAACATCAACTACATCACCCAGCACGTCGTCGACTACTACAACAGTCACACCTACCATTTCGATTACATCGTCCGCAACATCAACTACATCACCCAGCACGTCGTCGACTACTACAACAGTCACACCTACCACTTCGACTACATTGTCCACAACATCAACTACATCGCCCAGCATATCATCGACTACTACAACAAGTTTGCCTACCACTTCAACTACATCGTCCGCAACATCAACTACATCCACCAGCACTTCATCGTCCCCGAATATATGTGATACGCTAAGGTGCTGTAAGAACAAGAAAAAGTGTTGCTACGGTAATGCTTGTTGCCAAGTGGGATGGGGAAAGAAAACAGATTGCTGCAAATTGTGTCCTAGCACACCATCGACCACCACCACAACAGAACCAACTACAACCATATCACCAACGACAGCGTCATCCATAACTTCGAGCACTTCAGTGCCAACAACTCCGAATACATGTGATACTCTACAGTGCTGTAAGAACAAGAAAACGTGTTGCTACGGTAATGCTTGTTGCCAAGTGAGATGGGGAAAGAAAACAGATTGCTGCACATTGTGTCCTAGCACACCATCGACCACCACCACAACTGCGCCAACTACAACCATATCACCAACGACAGCGTCATCCATAACTTCGAGCACTTCAGTGCCAACAACTCCGAATACATGTGATACTCTACAGTGCTGTAAGAACAAGAAAACGTGTTGCTACGGTAATGCTTGTTGCCAAGTGAGATGGGGAAAGAAAACAGATTGCTGCACATTGTGTCCTAGCACACCATCGACCACCACCACAACTGCGCCAACTACAACCATATCACCAACGACAGCGTCATCCATAACTTCGAGCACTTCAGTGCCAACAACTCCGAATACATGTGATACTCTACAGTGCTGTAAGAATAAGAAAACGTGTTGCTACGGTAATGCTTGTTGCCAAGTGAGATGGGGAAAGAAAACAGATTGCTGCACATTGTGTCCTAGCACACCATCGACCACCACCACAACTGCACCAACTACAACCGTATCACCAACGACAGCGTCATCCATAACTTCGAGCACTCCAGTGCCAACAACTCCGAATATATGTGATACTCTAAGGTGCTGTAAGAAAAAGAATAAGTGTTGCTACGGTAATGCGTGTTGCCAAGTGAGATGGGGAAAGAAGACAACGTGTTGCACACTATGTCGTAGCACAAACTAGCTATTGTCAGTAGAGTAATTAAGATAATTGCTAACTTGCCAATATGCATACGCGCATGTGCTTAACTTTAACCAATACTAGAAAGAAATGCCTCGTTAGATTAAAAGACATAAATATATGCTTTAAGAAGTACGTTCATATTCTAAAGTGAAGCGGAACCGGATGTCATTAGAGTACGTAGATATTGTCGCTTTTGGCAACCATTTAATATTTGAAATTAAACTGAGTGATAAGGCTTTATTTTCTCTTTTTAAGATTCAAAGAACAGGCAGCTTAGGTTATGTCGACTATTATGGTAATACCTACATCTTTCAATAACACATTATACATGTTTTTATTTTACCACTGCTTCACAAAGTGAAGTGGTGGGGAGGGTATATAGAAAATCACGCTTCATCACACATTGTTGATTGCCTTATTTATTACATATTTATAGTACTTTGACTTGGAATTTCCCCCATTCTCTTGCATCAGCAATATAAAAAAAGCGGAGGTATTTAAACTGTGAATTTATGAATCGTATTACTGTATTAAGATTACATACATTCTGCTTAAATATATATTTTTGTTATATCGTGATTGTATTAATAAATAACTACAATATGACAGAATCGTTCTATGTTTAAATTCATCCTAGACACGAAGTACTGCTCTACCCTTTTCAGGATCAGAATAAAGAATGGTAGGCGATCTGGAAGTATTATGGGTGCCAATACAAATACGAATAAGATAATCTTAATGCGCTTTAGTTTTAATAATTAATGCGCATGCACACTAAGCTAGGTCCAATGATATATATGTTTTATGTATTACACGAAATAGAACGAAACAGTCTGTTCTGGAAAACTTGACAACTCGTCTATCTTTTGTTATATAAATCATTAATAATTAAATCATATGACGCTTAAGAAGCTCTCCTAGACTCTAATCGAATTGTAATAGATGAATATAGTGCTTATTTGAGGTATAAGTACAACTGTTATCATAACTTTCACATGACATCATCAAAATAATTTGACCAATCAGTGATCAGTAAAATAAAAAACCTTCACATCCTGGTAGGGGGTAAACTCGGTGTTTATCGTTGGTGCTCAACTGACTTTAGCCCTTTATAAAACTAGTTTATAGTGGTAATTATATTAAAAGCTTTGTTTTTTGTGTACATTTATGTATCTTCTGGTGTTGTCTGATTTTAAAACACCAATATGGATACATTTAATTTAAATCATGGTCTAATATTATCATTTTTATATAGAGATTGAGGATAAAGTCCGAGTAAACCCCTTTATTTTCACCTACTGAATATCTCGACCTACCGGAAGTTGACCAGATGTGAAAGTTATGAAAACACCCCATTCATCCACTTCATATCGCTCTACTTGCTGTACATATTTGACCCTAGGGTCACCATTTGAATAAACTCTGAAGAGGACCATAACCTAATGGTAAATACAAAATGTAAAAAAAATGATACTGTAGTTTCAGAGAAGATTTATTTAGTTTTTTCCCTATGTAAGTCTATGTAAAACACGTGACCCCTGGGCGGACCAAGATAACCATTTGAACATATTTGATAGAGGACCATAAGTTTATGGTAAATGTTAAATATGAAACCTTTGGCACTTGTAGATTCAGAAAAGATGATTTTTAAGTCCATGTGAAACATAAGACCACTGGGACAGGCAAATGTTCACCCCAATGTCACCATTTGGATAAACTTGGTAGAGGACCATCAGCTGATTGTAAATACAAAATATTAAACCTTTAGCTCTTGTAGTTTCAGAAAATACTATTTTTTAAAGTGTTTCTCTATATACAAGTCTATGTAAAACATGTGACCCGTGGGACGGGGCCAATTTGGATCCCAAGGTCACCATTTGAATAAACTAGGTAGAGGACCATATGCGAAATATTTAATCTTTGGCTCTTGAAGTTTCAGAAGAGATGATTTTTTAAAGTGTTTCCCTATACAAATCTATGAAAAACATGTGACCCTGGGGCGGAGCCAAATGGAACCCCAGAGTCACCATTTGAACAGACTTCGTAGAGAACCATAAGCTTATGATAAATGCAAAATATTTAACTTCTGGCTCTTGTAATTTTTAGTAAAGACGTTATTTTTAAGTTTTTCCCTATATAAGTCTGTGTAAAAAAAGTATGATAATGGACCTTTGGAAACGGCCGAGCACAACACATACGAAATATTGCAGTCTCGGTTTGATTGAGACTGTTCATGCGCGGTAGTGAAATATGCTAGCTACCGCTCACGCCCTCTAGCCCCGGGTTGAGCAGAACTCAATATTAATAAAATCAATAGTACACAATTTTAACCCTTCCGAAGATGGCATGCATATGGCGGTGGACATGGAGTATCTAACTTCCCTATATCGTACGGCGTATGGTCCCAGTATCTAATAAAATTAAATGCCCCGGGGTCACATCTTTGACATACAGACATATGGGGATTTTTTTTTTAAAAGTCGTCTTTTCTGAAACTACAAGAGCCAAAGGTTTAAAATTTTGCATTTACCATAAGCTTAAGCTCCTCTAACGGATTTGTTCAAATGGTGACCCTGAGGTCCAATTTGGTCCCGCCCCATGGGTCACATGTTTTACATATATAATGAAACACTTAAATTTTGCATTTACCATAAAATTATGGTCCTCTATCTAATTTGCCTAGGGTCCAGTTTGGACTAGCCCCAGGGATCACATGTTTTACATTGATTTACATAGAAATCCTTAAAACTATTCTTTTCTGGAACTGCAAGAGCCAGAGGTTTAATATTTTGCATTTACCATAAGTTTATGGTCCTCTGGGGTTCAATTTGGCCACGCCCCTAGAGGTCACATGTTTTACATAGACTTATATAGAATTAAAAAAACAAAACAACTTCCTCTCTGAAACTACAAGCGTCAGAAGTTCAATATTTTGCATTTTTTATAATCTTATGGCCCTTTATGATGTTTGCTCAGATGGTGACTCTGGGGTCCAATTTGGCCCCGCCCCAGAGGTCACATGTTTTACATAGATTTATATAGGAAAACATTGAAAATTAAAATCTCTTCTTCTCTGAAACTACACGAGCCAGAATTTTAATATTTTGCATTTATCATAAGCTTATGGTCCTCTACGAAGTTTGTTCAAATAGTGACTCAGGTGTGCAATTTGGTGCGCCTCAGGGGTCACATGCGCTGCTCCCAACTAAATTCCATTATGTTTATTTCGATCTTCGTGGGGCAGTAAATCAAGGGTCATAACTCTAGTGATACTGGTCCGAGTTGGCTGGTTTTCTCATTCAAGCTTTCATTGATATAAAGACACTGACAACGTTTGGTAAAGATCAAATGCAAAATAAAAATGCTAGTGTTCACAAGGCTGAATAATGCATTTTCCCGTATTTCAAGGGGCCATAACTCTGGTGTTACAAAACCGATATAGCTGTTTTTCCAACTTGTCCAAATGTTCATCAATATCAACAATCTGTACAAGTTTTGTAAATATCAAATACAAAATGAAGGTACTAGATTGTTCACAAGGCTTAACATGGTATTTTTCTGCAAAACAAGGACCATAACTCGTGTTACTAATCCGATCTGGCTGGTTTGCAAACTTGCCCGAGCTGTCATAGATATAAAGACAATGACAACGTTTCGTAAAGATCCGATTAATAATGAAGTCCCTACTGCGCTAACAAGGCAAACGTTAACGGACGACGACGGACGGCGACGGACGACGGACAACTCGTCATCCCATAAAAGGCCAGCAGAGCTAACAGCGTACGATACGTGTGTTTGTATTCCTAAGCCTCGCCAAGCCGACGTTGAGTTTCAATATATTCTGAAATAGTGTGTACGTGCGTGCTTTATGGTGCACCAAATTGTATGTGGCATCTGGTTTTCACGGCGGTAAAACGTCTCCCCGTGCTTGCAATCAGAACTGTTATTCATTCCGATCTTTGGAAATCGCTGAGCCCGATATTTACAGATATCGGTGGTACATTCTCAAATACGTTTGGTTTCTTACTTCAATTTCGAATAGGTGGTTCCACTACTCCAGCCTTTAAAGTTTATGAGTATTGTTTAATCACCCTTAGGATATGTTGCCTGTTTTGTAATTGAGTATTTTGACTGTTACCTGTGATACGCAGACTTCATGACCTCTGCTCTCAGCTAAATTCCATTTTGTTTAATTCGCTCATTGTTTTCTCGTTTATGGCACCGCGTTTTATTAGCAACTGGGACCATACGCTGGCCATGGAATGGTGTGAAAATAAGGTGCCATGTTCACCGTCATATGCATACCATCTTCGGGATGGCTCAAATTTATGTACTACTGGCATTTTAAATATTGACTTCTGATCAACCCCTACCGCTCATGAACAGTCTCTCAAACTGAGACTGCAATATTTTTTTGTATTTATCGTGTTCGACGATATCCAAATTTCTCCTTTCATACTTTTTAGGTACCATCAGAATAACTTGGAGGAGGAAACGCCAAGTATTTCGAAAAAATACCTGTCAGGCGTGTGAGCTAATAGCTAAAGAACTTTCGTTGAATTAACTAATTTCATAGATATTTCCATCACTGACAAACCCTTTGAACGCATGAAAAAAACACATTTCCCAGCTCAGTCTATTTACAAATTCCATTGTTTCTAAATTGTGTGGCATCCTCACTGAATATTGACATGAATTTCCACACTACTTTTTCGTACAGCGAGGAGATTAAAAATCAATATATATAATAATAATTAAACAAAATATGCATTACGTGGTCCGAGTATTAACTTTCATACCCCATCCAACTCCTTCTCCAAGAAGCGAAAACGGGTATGGCTGGGTTATGAAATACATAGTTCCGTACAAATCGATAAACCCCGCCCACCATTGTCTAAGCTCAAGTTTGGCCACAAGTATTACCATGTGTTCTATTGTATAAAATGTTTGTTTGTGGGACAGCATGTGCTTTATGTAAAGAAGTAAATACCACATGTGATTTTAATTGGTCAACTGGCATGGTCAGATATGTTTGATTTCAATTTCAATTCAATTCAATTTTTATTAAGGCATATAATCTTTTTACAATGTCCATCGCCATCAGCACTGAGGCGGTAATACATACAAGACATACTAAATACAAATACACACATATATTAAAACATGTTCTGGAGAAGAGCATGAGAAATATTTAGGTATGAGTAAACAAATTTAAGGAAAAACACGTATATATCATTGAAAGTAATTATAGCATACATGTTGTTCACACTTCACTGGTATGGCTCGAAACACAATTAAATATTATGTATGATTGACAGAGCGGATCTATGCATACTTTTCGGCTTAAAAAGTTTGTATATTGTAAAATTAAAACATTTGATAGGTAATTTTATACAGATTATCACATTTTTTTTCAGTAACAGAATGTTTTTAAACGTGTTTTGTGTCGAAATATCTGTTATAAAATCCTGCTAAATATAAGCTTTCCCATCGCTTAATGGAATTAAGGCGGGACCACGTAATGGAATTCACTGATTCCTTTCCGAACGGTACGGTATCAACGATCAAACTGCAATGCATGCGGGCCGCCATTTGAGGTACTAACAAACTGACCTTATTTATGGATCAAAATTACGAGGCCTTGAAACACGTTTGTTTGGTAAGCCAAGGTTTCATTGTGTTTTCTGCTCCAAGCACGTTAAAGAACCATAGGAATCTATTCGTTAATAAGAGGAGGGCACTGTTCCCGGATTCCTATGTATCCTTCCGCTCACTCTGGGGCGGCTCTAAATAACAAATAATGTGTTGATGAGCCGTTAAACAACATTCATACATACATTTATTGTGTTTTCATGTGATTTAAAAAGAGGTGACACTGTAGTTCATCTACTAAGATGTAGTTCTTATTTCATTCGAGATGGTGAATAGCACTTGATTTGTTTCGTTTATAATATACCCTAGTTATGTAAACTTCATAGGTTTTAATTTGAAATTAGTGCTCTCTGTAGTTACAAAAATCGTAATGTTCAGTGACTTAGATTTTGCACATTACGTGGTCCGAGTATTATATTTCATACCCCATCCAACCCGGAAGAGAAAATGGGGGTGCCTGGGGTATAAAATAAAACCTTAATTTTGGCTTAAAAAGTTTTCATATTGTAAAATTAAAACATTTAATAGGTAATTTGAACAGGTTATCACTTTTTTTTTCAGTAAAAAATGTTTTAAACGTGTTTTAAGGTTGAAATATTCGTTATAAATTCTGCTAATATAACCTTTCCCATCGCTTAATGGAATTAAGGCGGGACCACGTAATGATGAAACAGTTTATTTTCAGAGAGGACAACAGTTCATTTGTTTCACTCCTGCTTGATGAGTAACGAACATTTCGAGAAACAGTTTGAACTTACTAAAAACCATTTATGTAGAGAATTAGGTAATAATGTATACTGTTTCATGATTGTGACGTCACAACAAGTGTATTATATAGGTTTGATACGGATAGAATATGATCATGATGTTAATATTATTAAAACGTTGATACAATGTTTATCATATAACTCCCCGTCTGGAAGTATAATAAATCCATGATATATGCATTATATTACACTAGTAAAATAAACGTGCAAATGAAGGCCGAATCATCGTTCGGTCTTTTCCGTTCAGTTCTGTGAGCATCGAAATTGCCTCACCTTTGTTTATGCGGACGATAGAAATCGCGAATTAAAACATTCATGGTAATTAAACTCTATATATATTCTTAAAAATACAACTAATATATGTGTCTGTATTATATATAGGTGCAGTACAACGTCAACAAAATGAGGATTTAAGATTACGAACAGTTCGCATTTTCTTGTATTGTAATGTTTTTGTTTTTTATCGCGAAATAAGAATTTGCCAAAAACAAGATCCATATCAAATTTACGTAAGAATTCGTTCTTCAGTTTAATACAAGAAAGTTATTTTGGACTGTAATTATTGTATACGATAATTTTCGTAGATTTATGTTTGTAAAATAAGAAAAAGAAAAAAGAAAAAGACAATGTAATAATTGCAATTGAATATATTCCGACTTCCAATAGCTACTAGGATTATCAAATTCCAATTGAAATTTTAACTTTTCCGACTGGAATTTCTGAAATTTTGATTTTTCAATTGGAATTTGTGTTTTAGAGTATTTAAACCACAATTGTACAATATATATGATGAAGGCACTTATAGTACTATTGTGTAACTTTGTATAATGATGAGAACAGTATATCTTTACAAATCTATCAAAATTTCGTTTAAAATATCAAAGATGAAAAAAAAAGAAAAAAGGAAAATAACTTTTTCCAAAATTTCACTGTTTCAAGTTCCATATGAAAACAGATTTAAAAGTACGTATGTTAATAATTTTAACGCTCTTGAAAACAAGGCTCCAAACATATAATGCTTCTTTACTCAGCGAGTATCACAACATTTATATGTAAATAGTGTTGTTACTAGAATATTCTTCTGTTTCAAATAAACGATAAATCTACATTAATTTGCGATAACATTTATTCTTATATCTTTATTTATGAAATGCAGTAAATCGACACTCAGAAATGCTAGAGTAGATGTGAATGTATTGATAATAGCACAGACCCAGTATAATATTAGGTCTGTGATCATATACTCTAGCACATAATATGATGTGACGTGGTCGCTGGTTCCTCTTCACTTATTCCAGAGGTTATGTTTGATTTATTGCAAGCAATTAACATCACTATTACAAACAATGTTATACAAATCCACACTATCTTCGTTGTTTTCAGGAAATACATCTATCCTCTTAATTTTGTAGAAAAAAATAGCTCTTGGCCACACAGTACACTGTATGTACGTCGCGGCTGCTAGGTGAGACGATAAGCCTAATCTGCGCCGATTTGTCGCCCGGTTCTGTCCTTGATTTAACCTTAAATTAATAAGACATAATTGCATATACTAGTACAGAAAACACATTACCAGGAAATATCTCAACATTACATTTTCTTTTTAATTGTTTGCCTTTTAATGTTTCCGTTTATCAATGTATTTAAAATTCAAAGTGTATATATATGTATATAATGTTGCGAATATATTTGCGTCATATATGTACATGAGTGTACAATCACAGTGTATTGTTTAAAATAGTAATCATATTATATAAAAATACAAAAGGCACATTTACCAAAAGTATTAATAATAAATCCCCTGAAGGAAGCTATTAAAATCAAAATGCCATTGATAGTTAAACAACCTGCCTCTTTAGATAAATGGATCAAGGACTTATTTTATATTATACGAGAGGCGCCCCACTTATATTTGAACACTTTTATTGTGTAACTGAATCAACTATCTTGAACTTCTCGCCGAATATGTTGATTGTTATGTCAAGTCTAATGATTCCTTCGATATGAAACATTATGACATGCACTATTATGTGCTTCCTAATGTTGCTGCATCCGCATTTTTGAAAATGGGTAGAGAATGACATTTTGAAGAAAAAATCGTCAATTATAGAAATAACTGCAATACAAATTTTAACACAAATGCTTTTAAAATATCGTTAAAGGTTATAGTAATCCGATATGTCCATGCCTGAACGTAGAAAAGTGTAATATGCATTTTTTTTTAATTTGTCGATTTTCAAGATTTTAGCGAAAATTAACATGAAATTCAACTATGAAAATGACTAAATTTACGAAAGCGTCTAGTTCAAAACATTAACTGGAGGCATTTTTGTGACTTCCTCCGCTATAAAAAAACAAGTTTCATAAGTTTCTCAAAAGAAAAGATAGAAAAATATATAACTTAAAATTTAGGGTCAAAACACACATTTGCAAATAATGATAAAAATAATATATTTGTTTACCAAATATATCTTTATAAGGTATACGATATACATATATGATATACATCAACAATAACTGTTCATGTTTTTATATCACAAAATATGATAAAAACAGTTATTTTGGTTAATTTATAAAATTATCAGTAACACAGGAGCACATTTTCCTATTATCTGTCAATGTTTTAATATTGCGATAAAAAGTCGAGCTTTTAATTCAGCATCTATATTTTTGTCTTAAAATAAAACATACGATCATATTTAAATTATAAACACAGGTTTAAACAATTATGATATGCATTTAGTGCAATTATTTGGTTTAAGGTAAAACTCCACGGCAACAGCAACATATAGGCTTCAAATTAGAAAATGGTGTACACCTTATACAAAATGCAATTTGAAAAGGACCGCGTGAAATTGGATATTATTTTTAAATGCATACGTTCTAAATGACAGTTTCACATCATTAAATCACGTATTTTTTATGACAATCACTTCCGCTGAAAAAAAACACCTTAAACAAAAGTGTTCAAATATAAGTGGGGCGCCTCTCGTATTTCTTTATTGTACTTATACAAGACATATTGTTTTTTTTCCAAGTCGATCTATTCAGGTTCATAACAACCTTCTTTCAAAATGGCGATTGAAGAAGGTGAAAATCCCGTTAAATTATTCCAGAATTAATTTACGAGACTTCCGTCTTCGCTCTAAGCCAATTGCCTTTCTTCGTATTGCTTAAGTCTTTGAATGGACGTTTATTTTATTCAGTTTTGTTTTATTCACAAATAATGTATGATGGTGCATTAAATAATATAAAACAACGCACACACACGCACACGCACACGCACGCACGCACGCACGCACGCACGCACACACAAACACGCACACGCACATTTTGAGTATCTTTCATAGGTAGTAGCATAGCGTAATGAGTTTATATAGCACAGACGAAATAGACAATCTGTTGAAGAAACCAATATTCGTTCATTCATTATTTAGATATATTTCATTTATTTCAATTGTATATTTATTATTGATTTTATCAATAAGATTTTTTAGTTTTTAAATTACAATTACCTGGCCATTTTAAATGCAAACATCTTAACACGATGCAGGAAGTTCAACTGTGTATTCCTTATCTTACTTTACAAACAGTTATTAATACATGTGTTCACTCTCATTATTTAATAAACTATATCTTACTAAACGTATACAGTCAAAACAATTACACGCATTTCCGTAATTATATGCATTGTTTTTTTATCAAAAGAGGTTATGGCAATATCATTTTTCAACGCGCTGCATGTTTAGTGACAGACCCATTTACACACAGTTTACCACTATGCTTTCCCCTTTGATTGTGCGATGACCGGACATAGTGTGGTCCCTAATATGACTTCTACTTAAATCCTCAAAGGACGTAGCTTGATATGCTTTGTATTTATGTACACATGGTCATCTTATATTGCCTATTAATGCTGCCTTGCTTGTTAGAGAATATAACCTCTTTACACTAGCCCGTTTATTGGGATGACAGTAGGGTAAGTGTGAGGTTTGGTGCACCCTAGAACCTGGTTTAAACTCCCAGCAGCCTTTTTGCCACTGACCGTTCTAAGACGGTAACCCGTTTGTGTTTGTGATGTCACATGCCTTGCTTCTTTGAAATTGTTTTTTTTTTAATGCGTGATTTAATGCGTGTCTTTGGTTGACTGTGTTCTGTGAAAACTAAACTTCATGTTCCACGTATCTAAATGAAGTTATAAAAGAAAGTAATAAATCCCATCTGACGGTATTCAAAGTCAAACGGCATGTACAAGTTATACATCCCATCTGGGGACTTTCAGGTCTCACTACACAGTTAGCTCCCTTGAAAGCCACGGTAGGGTAAAACTTGCGCCATAAAAAGTAGTAGTGTGTTGTTCGGTTTTAAATATTTTTAATAATTGCTGACAGATATATGTATTGCTGTTGCAGGTGAGATGAACACAGTCTGAAATTGGATGTGCAGCTATTAGACGACACTGGCACCAGAATATGACAGTTTTATGGGGGTTGAAGCAGTGTAGGAATTCTGGTACAAACTCTGGAGTAAAAGCCCAAAATAGTGCAAAGGATGCCACCACTTCAATTAAAAAAAAAAAACCTGGTCAACGTACCATATTTTGTACATTTTTGTGTGTGCAAATGACTGTGTTTCATAAATAAGTGACTTTTAGCTTGGAAACTTTAGGTTCGAAAAGGCCCAGTAAACTTTATTCATATAGGCCAACATAGTAAAGTGTACTGTGTTGTGAGACCTTGAAATATCCATAAGGAAAAGGTAGCATTGCACGTATCTTAGTGCAAAGTCAAAAGTCAAATTGTACCTGATCCTTAGAGTGTCACTGCCTGACAGGAATCCGCTATCTGAAACAATTTTGTTCTGAACTGATATACTTTACCTCAAATAGACTGGAACTAGCCATGTCCGGACCATAGTATTATACAGATGCAACTCTACCGTTGGTCTGGGTATACCGGAAGCTTTACATGATATGACAACTGTATCAGTGGTGTTCTGCAACACGCCTGTTTCCGTCTCATCAAACTCGATATCTGTCATTTCAACAAAGACCTCTCCGATCTCCTCTACGGTTTTAGTACCACTTGTGGCTCTGAAAGAAATTCATATATAAACGTTTCAACAAGTGGTTATTTTGCCATCACATCTGCTTTCAGTCACTGATTCCTTTCCGAATCACACAACTTCACTTTATCCACAGTCCCACAAACCAGTTTCAACTATTATACATGCAAAATTGCCATAATAATAGTTATAGATAATATAGTTATAGTGTTATTATATATATATATATATTAACAGTGTCTAAATATCGGTCCTCTACTAGCAGTGTTTACATGTTAAAACATAGTTATATCTGTTTGTCGGAAAATAGATCTTCGAACTAATGTTTATTTGTTATTTGAATCCATGGTTAAACCAGGGCCTTCATCCCAGGTTAAACAAAGCGTTTTGTATCTCGAGAGAGTGTGTGTGTGTAATTCTAAGGTTTATAGTCCCTCCGCCAACGAACACGTCAAGGTATACCTGACGCGATGGGCACAATAGAGTCTGGACTTTGTATCTCGAGAGAGATTAGTAATTCTCGGTATAAAAGAAAGCGTAGACGGCCAGCTACCACTATTGATTTGGGGCTTTTCATTGGTTGAAACAAGTATAAAGCATATAGCGCATATAGTCATATTGTAAGGTAGATTCTGATTGGATAAAATTACCCAAAGCATAACAAATATCCACAAAACATGAAACTATTATATTCCCATCATAAAACATGTTCATTTAGGATATTTTGTTTGAAATTTGCAGTTTTATGGATAAAATTGTACTGAGGGTATATTTGCAAAAGCTACAATGCATTTACTGCCATTCTGGAGGTACCCACCTTTAATAAACTATTAGAGCCTGAAAGCAATACATTTTCCCCCGTTTTGCTGGTCATTTTTGAGTGTATCTACGATAGTTCTTTAAGAAAAAATAGTTTTTATTCTGCCAGTGTGATTTAGAAATAGGGGTTGAAGGCCAAAAGTCTATAATGGAAGGCATGTGGAAAAATGATCAGATATAGTGACCGATACGCAAATTACCGGCTATAAAACCTGGTAAATATAGTTACCAATTACACATTCTACTAAGATTGTAAATTACAGACTATAACACCGGAATATCGTAATTACCGGTTATAAAACCCGGAATATCGTAATTACCGGTTATAAAACCTGGTAAATATAGTTGCCAATATATATTCTACTCACATTATAAAGTACAGACTATAACACCGGAATCTGATAATTACCGGTTATAAAACTCGGAATATCGTAATTACCGGTTATAAAACCTGGTAAATATAGTTGCCAATATATATTCTATTCAGATTATAAAGTACAGACTATAATTACCGGTTATAAAACCCGGAATATCGTAATTACCGGTTATAAAACCCGGAATATCGTAATTACCGGTTATAATACCTGGTAAATATAGTTGTCAATATATATTCTACTCAGATTATAAAGTACAGACTATAATTATCGGTTCTAAAACCCGGAATATCGTAATTACCGGTTATAAAACCTGGTAAATATAGTTGCCAATATATATTCTACTCAGATTTTAAAGTACAGACTATAATTACCGGTTATAAAACCCGGAATATCGTAATTACTGGTTATAATACCTGGTAAATATAGTTGTCAATATATATTCTACTCAGATTATAAAGTACAGACTATAATTACCGGTTATAAAACCCGGAATATCGTAATTACCGGTTATAAAACCTGGTAAATATAGTTGCCAATACATATTCTACTCAGATTATATCGTAAGTGATTACACTTACTGAAAGAGATTGTAAATTTCCGTCTACAAAACCGGAATATATCGCAAGCGAATATACCTGCTGAAAGATATTGTAAATTATCGCTTATAAAACCGGCACTATAAGTTAACAGAATAAAAAAAACGGAAGATATAGTAAGCGATTACCCCTACTGATATATTGATGTAAAGGGAAATAATCGGCTTTAAAACTGGGCCCGTATTTATGAAGCAACTTATGTGGAAAATATTACTTACGTCAAAATTTAAGATTTTTACATATTTTTAAATGTCCCTATTAACCTCTCGTTATTTAATTGTTATCTCCAAACTAACCCACCCAACCTCCCCTGTGTTTGTTGTTTATATTGTATTTGGTATCAGTGTCTTTGGCTGGTCGTGTGTATATTTCAGTGAAAAGTATAAGGAGATGAGATGCCTAGTGGTCTGTCGTCGTCGTCATGGCTGATGCGTGTTTACCGATTTTTAGAACACAAAAACAGACCGATACTGAGCAAATGGCGGTCACTGTAAAGAGGCGTATGCGTTAGAATTACACGTTCATAATAACCTCTGATTTCCACCCCCTGAAATAATTAGTATTTGTTCCCTAGTAGAACAAATCCCAATATTATCCACATGGAATATGAAACTGAAACAAATTATGACTGTTTTAATCGTATTTATATTGAAACCCAAATGATTCAAGATTGCCTCCCTTTAAGAAAAAAGACAACAAACGCAGTCAGCTTAATGTAATCAAGAAACAAGTTGGCTAATATGTATTGCTTTAAAAATGTATGAAATATTAAAGATGGGAAACACAATAAAAACGAACAAGAAGCAACTCTAATGATTCTTCTCTCCAATATGTATATTGCATAGCTAAAGAGATGTTCCGGTTTCTAAATATAGATGGAGAATTCCAGATTAGCCTGGACACAAACTTAAGAAACAAAAACAAAATTAAACAATAAGAAAATCTAAAGATATTTATTAGCTAAGATTTCAACTAAGATGCTTTATGATTACGAATTTGACTTAAGATAAGAATATCTTACCTAAGTGAAATTTGCCAATCTTAAGTTGAAGTTGCGAACTATCTTAAGAAGCTGTATGAATACGGGCCCAGGCTGGACAGAGTTTTGATAAACTGTGTTATACTGTATTTTTTACGCTATTTAAGGTAAAAACGAGTGGTTTCTTATATAATTCATTTTATCACAACCGTGTTCTTTAAACAACTTGTTATGATCATTTGGTGTCAAAACTAGCTTCTTATTTTAGCACTACTTCTGTATCGGCTCTAGTACTTCTCTACCGATACAATTTTGACCGATTTTGTTTTGTTATTCGGGTTTTCAAAGTAGAGATTGTGTCTTTGATAGTATAAATGTTGCCTCTGAAAATAGTGAGGCGAGGCATTGTGATTTTGATTTAAACATGAGATCAGGCTGATTTTGGACGATTCTGACAGCGTGTCATTTTAAGAATACGGTTGATTTGAGCACATTAAAACGATTTCAAAAAACACTCCACTGGAATTTTCTGTACACGATAAGGCATTAAAACACTCGATTTATTACCTTGACCTTGTATGTTAAGGCTCGACTAATGCTGTACCGGATGCTCCACGCATGGTACAGTCTGCGGTATAGACAGCTATTTAGAAGGTGTGTATGTTGGGGGGAAAAATAGCGGTACGGCTCGAGTTTTAAAAAAAAAGATTGCCGTGTATCCCCTTAATTTTATTTCTGTTATATTTTTGATATATAAGTGATGATATATTTTCTGATATAAGTAGCTACTTAAGATCGCTTACATGCCAAATTATCGGAACCAATCAGATTGCAGATCGTGGCATTTGTTATATACTATTTAATACCGCAATAAACCAACTTCGCCAAGCCGCATTCGTCGCAGTCGGTTAGAGCGTCGTATACTATGTGTCTACTGAAGCGAAGGTTCAGGGTTCGAGCCTTTTATAAGGCAACACTTTTTAAACCATACAATGATAAAGATATTTCAAAAAATATTATACGAAACTACTACGGAATAAATCTGATTGGTTCCGACAATTTGGCATTTGAGTACTCTGGTATTGATATTATTTCTGGTATAAGTAATGATATTATTTCTGGTATAAGTAATGATATTATTTCTGTTATAAATGTTGATATTATTTCTGACATAAATCCTGGTATTATTTCTGATAAAACTCATGATATTATTTCTGATATAACTCATGATATTATTTCTGATATAAGTAATGCATTTATATTAATGTATGATGAAATATTACTCACGTTAAATATTACCGTCATAACTAGGCCCATGAAACACACAGTTTTATAGAACCGACACCATGACTGACAACGTTGTTCCACAGACTCAGACTGTGGAATACATATATAAAAGTAGATACTGAGCTAATTTTATTTTCGATCTCCATGTCAATATTGTGTGAACAGTATTTTACATGGGAAATATCAAAATAACTCCAAAATGGGTGTAATTTAAAGAATTTTTAATAAAAAATCATAAGAAGCCTGGTGACCTATATCTTTTTTTACTTGTTTTGAAAGAAATGTCATAGGACCTTGACATATACAAGTTTAAAAAAAAGTTAAACATTAGAACATAATTTTTTATCTTCAATTAATTTTCGGTAAAATCAAAAGTGGGTGGGGTACAGTCCATATATGTTTGCTTTTTAAAGTAAAAAGACAAATAAGGATTACAATTGTTTTTGCATGATTTGAAAGATATGTATATATGCAATCGAAAATTAATTGTTGTTTTTCAATAAACTTAATGTTATGACAACAATTGTGAATATGTTCAATGACTATATTTTTTCTCTTTTTAGTGAAATTTTGAAGTTAGAAATATGTGCCTTCTTCAATGACGTCTAGTGGGGGAAAAAGTGTGGTGACCTAGCCTTTTTTTGATAATTTTGAATCTAAATTATACTAAAGAAGCTTTAAATATGAATTTTAAAAAAATCTTAGCACTACGTCCTTTCCCAGCCAACCTCCTTAAGTCCAATTCTAACCGGATGTTAAAAAGGGTAACCGGATATTAAAAAGGGCAACAGTCCGCATAAATAAAGTTCTGAGAAAAACTATGAGGAGATACAAGCGTTTCATTTGCACTTCTCCAACTAGTTTGTCCTGAAACTGAAATACTAAAAATGTACTGTTTTCTTCTACCGAACATTTTATATTATTCACATTCCTTTATTTTTACCAAAAGATATCCCGTGAACGAAAACACTTCCTAAAAGGTATCAAGTTCTATCGGAACTAATTTTCCCAAAATAATATATCCAGTTTTAATCGAACTTATTTTCCCAGTCATCAAATATTAATCTGGGCCTTGTTTTATTAAACATTTTACTTTCCTTCTCCATTGCAGGGAAGGGACGTAACTAATATGGGTAGCACTTGTGGCCCGACCCGATTGCATTGTACTTGTACATATATGGCAATAAAATATGTTTAAATCAAATATTAAACATCTTACGAAAAGTCTTAATTTTTAAAATCGTTCACTTTTTTCGCTTAACGTTCAATGCCGACAAGTATGTGTGCACGTAGCGCAGAAATATGACATGTAAGAGAAAATAAAATGAAATAACGTTTATTTGAAAAGTGTAATTCATAGCGAAGCATTTAATTGATTTACGATAAAAATGGTCGTAAGTTGTTTCATAAAACGGGGCCCTGGTTTTCCATTTCCCAAAAAATTGTTTCGCCCCTTTCAAACAGCATGCACATATACCGTTTACTGTTGATTGTAACAGATGCGATAATTTCATATTCACTTGTTGTGTCGCATGCACAGCATGACATATCATAGCGACCACTTATTCCATCGTCAGTCCATCACATTTTAACCTGCACAACAACAACAACCTGAACTTAACTTAACTGTGTCCACAACTTAAAAAGAGTTTGATATATGCTCATAAAATTTCTAACACGTCTCCATCATAACCCAATGAATGTGTTCACATATTTCCAATAACTTTGACTTAATTTCGAGTCGTGTCCTTTTTCATAAAAGTTTAACCTGCAGCCTAACCTAAATCATACTTGGCACAATATTGACTTTTGGTCATGAAACTGTTCTTCCTTGGTATGTCCGATAACTATGATTTTCACTTAGGCAGTGTTATGCCCCTATTAATAAAACTTTAACCTGCAACCTAACCTAGATTATAACTTGGCAAAATGTTCACCTATGGTCATGTAACTTTATAGTTTTTCATTACAAATTGTGCAATACCTTTGACATGTTCAATAACTCTGACTTTCATTTCGGCAGAGTTATGCTCCTTTACATAAAATTGATACGTGTGGTCATGAAACTTTATACAGTGGTTCCTTATCATTTATTCAATGTCATTGACATGTCAAAAACGTTGAATTTCATTTCGATAGAGTAATCGCTATTTTCATAAAACTTTAACATGCACATTAACTTATCTCATAACTTGGCAAAATATTGACCTATGGTCATGAAACTTAATACAGTTCTTATCAATTAATCAATGCCATTGACATGTCTAATAACTCTGAATTTCATTTGAGCAGAGTTATGCCTCTTTTCGTAAAACTTAAACATGCAACCTAGCCAAGCTTATAACTTGGCATGTTACTGACCTGTGGTCATGAAACTTTATACAGTTCTTATCAATTATTCGATGACATTGATATGTCTAATAACTCTGAATTTCATTTGGACAGAGTTATGCCTCTTTCCGTATAACTTAAACATGCAACCTAACCAAGCTTATAACTTGGCAAATTATTGAAACTTTATAAAGTTCTTCCTTATCAGTTAATCAATGCAGAGCTTTTCATAAAACGTAACAATGTTACAAAAATTGTTTCTGCTCCAAATTCATGAAATATTGCACGTTTTCAGACTTTAAAGTCAGACAGGCGAAACAAATGTTCGTCTAGTCTCTATAAAATGCCATCGCATTTGAAACAAAATGTCATAATACTTCCGTCGTTTTGATCGTATTAGGAAAATATGCAACTACCATACATTAAGAACATTTTCCTATGAACATATACCTTTTTTAACAATTGGTACATAGTCAGAGCTGCGTTTTTCAAAAATAGTTCACCTTTAAAAGTAATAGGTCGCGTACTTGGATATGCCACATTTCCTGTTTTTGGCAAATGGCCTATAATTTGTGTACAACCTAATTCTTGCAAAAAAAAAAAATCAAATCAAATTATATTAATCATATTAAGACTCAATGACAATGATCCGAGTATATGTATATATGAAGAAAACGCACGATATATGCGAAAATAGTTTTAATGAATTGCACAGGTTTGGAAAAAATGCAGATTGGGGTCGGGTGGTAGGTATTGCTAGCAAATAAAGGGTACTTCAAGATAATGAAACAAAACAACAAATATGTCCCGATACTTGTTAATGAGAAGAAGTCAATTTTCACCTTGAAATTTCAGAAAATTGATGGGTTTTATAGCAAAAAGACAGAAACTTTCTTTCACTTTTAACATATGCATACCTCTTTTTTTATTTTAATGGATTCTACACTTGTTAGAATAATACATACTCATCAATTCCTTAAGATTTCATGTTTAAAGTCAATTCTTACGACGGGTTTAGACAGACAACAGACAGTATTGCGCTAAGTATGAAAGATATAGCGGTTAAACACAATAAATCTCTTCTTGGTCTGTAAAGTAGTTATCCCGCCAACAACAGCCACATTTAACAACATATGTACACCGTTTCTAAACCTACTGATGACGAGGTATATACATATAGAGAATATTTGTTTGTTTTGAGTGAATATAGGATTTATTTTCATCGAGAAGTGGGGACATTTATATTTTCACGAGTGCTTTAGCACGAGTTCTCACTTCGAGATGAATATAAATCCTATATTCAAGACAACCAAACAAATATTCTATTTATTATATACTCACAACCTGGAAAGGTCTGCAGAAAAAAATATAATGAGCCAAAACAATGACGTCAATAACGTCAACAACGTAATTTAAAAACGTCAACAATTGCATGGCGTCATTTTGAGTGAAAATATATCTTATATTTTCACATGTGAAATATAAACAATGAAAATATAAGGTTTTATTTTAATGATAAAATCCACTATTTCACTGGAAAGTATATAATAAAACATGCATATTTTGAGAATCCAAACTTTACAGACACACTACGGTTTTAACCAGCCAAACCAAACCTCAGAACAGGAGCATCGAATTAAGTGTTACCGTCTCATAATTCATTTTACGCATAATCAATCGCGGGTATTTTAAGAACCCGTTAATAATAAACATATACGTTTAATCTGCACATATACATTATTATATGACATGAACGCCTGTATAGAGTTTTGATAAATGGTTGTGCAGTGTAATTTTGTCGTTATTTGGCGGGTTAGTGTCTTTAAATATAATGAATTATACTGGATTTCAGAATGTCTGCACTAGCGAGACAGTTAATTGGGTTCATAGTTATGAAAACAAGTGACAAAGGCATAAACTTTTGAAAAAGTATGTTATTTGTATCACTCTTAGACAACTGTAGGAAACTCTTTAACATCGGAATATACTGCAAAGAAAATTCTCGAGTTTTGATTGGTCATTGTTTTTCATTGGTCAACATACTTTGACACGAGCCCAGGCACATGACAAGAGGCAGACTACGATGGATCACAACAGATCACCCGGGTCCATTTGCGTTGGATCAACCCTGCGAGATATGCACTGGCTGTCACAATTATGCAGGCAATCCGACTGGTCAAAATCTACAACTGCAAATTGATCTTCTTCGAGAATTTAAAAAAACTACAGACTGTCTACGTTGGACCTTTACGCTCCTACCAACTCTACTACTGCTCTTTTACAGTAAACCTCTTTGGACGAGGGATGTTACCTTCTGCTAGACTGGACTCTCTCGCAGTCATACGCAAACCTTTTTCTTCGTACTACACTTGACGATGTGTCCATGGGTGCTTTGTGCGTACCTTTATATAATAAAAAAAATTACTTACAGCTCGTGGGGATATAATTTACAGGCAGGGCTTATGAGTCCATGTCTCCTGTCCAGAATCCAAATAACTAATAATACATAGAATCTCAACAATGTGTTATGTGTGTAAGTACCGTAGCACCAGAGTTGCACCTCGTATCGACAGTTGTCCCTTACAGTTATTATGAAATAAAATGTGCTTTTGATAACAGACGACAAAACAAACAACAGCCATTCAATCTGTTTTTATTTATTGAGCATGATGTTTTTGAAAATCATATAATCGATACACGACTCGTCGTTTGGCTTCATTTGCAAAGTAAGTCACTAACAGCAGTCGTGATGTATGGCAGGCTCAGATAGTTGCTTAACTTGAAGCTGTTTCCAGAAGGATGAATAATTGTGCTTAGTTCGTGATCGTCCACGTTGTTGCCGATTCCAATCATAATGATATAGACTCCTTGATCGTGCAGCAGCTTCGCCTCGCTGATCGCCATATCTGGTATATCGGTACCTTCGGAGACAAGATGGGAAATGTAAATTTGAGATTATAGTGGATCGTCATCGACATGTTTGGTGTATCGGTACATTCAGAGACAAGATGGGAAATGTAAATTTGAGATTATAGTGGATCATCATCGACATGTTTGGATTATCGGTACTTTCAGAGACAAGATGGGAAATGTAAATTTGAAAGTATAGTGGATCATCATCGTCATGTTTGGTATATCGGTACATTCAGAGACAAGATGGGTAATGTATATTTGAGATTATAGTGGATCATCATCGACATGTTTGGTATATCGGTACTTTCAGAGACAAGATGGGAAATGTAAATTTGAGATTATAGTGGTTCATCATCGTCATCAACGCCATGTTTGGTATATCGGTACATTCAGAGACAAGATGGGAAATGTAAATTTGACATTTTAGTGGATCATCAACGCCATGTTTGGTGTATCGGTACTTTCAGAGACAAGATGGGAAATGTAAATTTGAGATTTTAGTGGATCATCATCGTCATGTTTGGAATATCGGTACATTCAGAGACAAGATGGATAATGTAAATTTGAGATTATAGTGGATCATCATCGTCATGTTTGGTGTATCGGTACATTCAGAGACAAGATGAGAAATGTAAATTTGAGATTTTAGTGGATCATCAACGCCATGTTTGGAATATCGGTACATTCAGAGACAAGATGGATAATGTAAATTTGAGATTATAGTGGATCATCATCGTCATGTTTGGTGTATCGGTACATTCAGAGACAAGATGGGAAATGTAAATTTGAGATTTTAGTGGATCATCATCGCCATGTTTGGTGTATTTTGATGTATCGGTACTTTCAGAGACAAGGTGGGAAATGTAAATTTGAGATTAGAGTGGATCATCATCGTCATGTTTGGTATATCGGTACATTCGGAGACAAGATGGGAAATGTAAATTTGAGATTATAGTGGATCGATCATCATCGCCATGTTTGATATATCGGTACCTTCAGAAACACGAAGGGAAATGTAAATTTGAGGTTATATTGCAGTCATTATAATGCAGTAGCTTCGCTCCGCTGATTATCCGCTGGTATATCGCTACCTTCAGAGACAAGGTACGTGTAGACAATCATCGATAAATATATGTACATACGGATGTACATCATATACATTCATATGTACATATATTTATCGATGATTTTCCACAAGTTTTTCTTCTCCACAAACATTATTTTTTTCTATAAATGCTTTTCTTCATTCAAGCAAAGCATATGAGGAGTTCTATCTAAAGTATTACACATGACAGTTCCTGGCTGAGAGGTAGAATTCTTCGCCAAGTCCTCCCCGTCTCCTTCACCCCACCACTCTTCTGCCCGTTTTTATTTTCATTCAATTGGTTGCCCAGGAACATTAAAAAAAAAATAAAGAGCAGCTAAATTGCGGATTATACTATATAAGCGCCAATCGCCGGGTCCGCGCCTGGTGCATGATCTTCGCACCATTACAATGCTTAGCATTGGGGGTGCTGGTTTTGTTGTTAGATTGTGTCGTACAAAGGGCATTGCTTCCAAATAAGGTATACATGACAAATGTTATCCCCCATGTCCAACATCAACGTACGTTTTCGTTCTATTTGTCATGTATATTCGTAACATTCGCAAAATATATTTCAGATATATTGTATTTGCAGTTTCTATTCTGAAGAAAGTCCCTTTTTAATTCAGTTTAAATGAATAATAAACAGTTACAAAAGTATACCCCCATCCGTAAGTACAATCACCACGTCCCCCACGTTTGTTCTATCGCCGTGGTCCGTCGTCAAAACTGAACTGCGAACCAAATAGAAGGCCGCGTGCGTGGCGGTAGATCCCGATATGAACGGAATGTTTGCGGCGGCCTTCTCGAGGTCCTGAGTATTCATGTAATTGTTAAGGTACCATTCCACCCGAGCCGTATCGCTGTATTCGACTACGGATACCAGAGAATCCATGGGCCCAATATGGAGAGAGCTAATCATACGTTGCACGAATGACCTCATATATGCGTGATTAGCGTTTCCGATACTGGTTGACCCGTCCAGCACAAACACTATGTCTCTGGAACAATCTGAAAATGTGACATTTAACGATTGTTTTATAGGAGTATTACCTTGCAACTTGCAACTATATCTGACTCAACCTCTCAGACTCGCAGACCATTTGGGGCTAGCCTATTTGAACCATCTGACTCGGTCACACACTATAGCAAGTGTGAATACAGACTTTCTGACAATCACCCTCAAACTCTGCCCCATACTTGCAATAGTCTATTCAGCAGTGTCGAATGCGATTCTGAGACCGGGTCTCAAACCATAGCAAGCGTGACTTTCCGACAATCACCCTCAAACTCTGCCCCAGACTTGCATCAGTTCATTCAGTATTGTCGAATGCGATTCTGAGACAGGCGTGTCTCAGAATATATATATAGCAAGCGTGACTTTCCGACAATCACCATCAAACTCTGCCCCATACTTGCAATAGTTCATTCAGTATTGTCGGCAAAGATACTGAGACTAACTATAGCAAGTGCATTCTGACATTGAAAGACATTTATCTTGTATGGGTTATATGTTATATGTTAAAGAATGCCAACCATATATTGCGGTCTTTGGCTCAGTCATTGAGTTCCTGAATTGAATTGAATTGGGGTTTTAAGGCGCACTAACACATGAAAGGTTATATGGCGCCTAACAGGAATGAACATGCCAGGCTCATCCTCCATGTACATCGATATAAAACATGGAGAACGGGCCTAGAACTTTCTCACTCTGAACTGCAGAGTTGCTGCAAATTCTATTGTAGACACACCATTTACGCTGGAGCCAAGTTATAGTTTTTCTGCCGCTACTTTAGTTATATGAGCGAGATGGCACCTGAAACAATGCAGGGGCCATGATGAAGACCTTTAATAAGCATAAACAAAAAATGACGATTGCGATTTTAGCAATCACAACATCTATGTTTAAAGATGAATGGCCACCCTTTTTGTAGTATTATCAATTAACAAAGTGGAGTGCGTGTTTGAGTGGTAGAGCGCCGAACTCCAGATCGAGAGGTCATGGGTTCGAACCTCGTCGCGGCCACGTTATTTATCCTTGAGCAAGATAATTAATCCACATTGCTTAGTACTGGTTCTACCCAGGAAGACATCGAGAGTGATTAATCTAAGTTACAAGAACTTGTTTCACAATCGATGTAAAATATATATGTTTAAATCAACAAATTTAACTCTTAAACATCATATGAACATTTTTTGATAGTCTCGGAGAGAAACATATATTAAAAACCGCTACTAAGTTGTATGTAAAAATAAGTAATATTTGCATGATGTAGATATTACTTTAACCACTGCGTGACTGCACAACTATTGCCAGATAATTGATAAATACATTTACCTGTGGATTAACGTACCTGCTTAAAGTTTTCTACGTCAAATAAAATCTTATTCTCGCTTTTCACAGATATTGCAATTTGTGAATTGTAAATAACTATTGTTGTGTATTGATTTCGATTTAAATAAACATAAACATGTTCATGAAACAAAACATGGCCGGAGAACTTTAAATCAACCAAAGAGGTGAGATCATACTCTATATTAAATATATTTAAAAAAACACACAACGACAAAAGGTTCATCAACAAATGATATTATCTAATGTACAAACGTTCGTACTGTGTAGTGGTTGTAATGTTACCGTCGGCAGAGTAGTCATCGTAGTCGTCGGCGTTGTCGTCGGCAGCGTAGTCGTGACAAAATCCGGTGGATAGTTGCAATGATCAACATCACAGCAATGAAAATTTAGGTCTCGCCTCCCAATCGCAGAGTTAAATCCAACATCCATGCCCTCACATATCTAAGTACAGAAAAACATTATTAATTTCGGTCTGTTTATTAAATATATATTTATGTTCTTACGGACGTAGGGATCTCTCTCGCACGCACGCCGCACGCACGCACACACGCACGCACGCACTCACACACGCAAGCACGAAAACATGCAGACAAAACACAAACGCACATACGCACGCACGCACGCTCACACACACACACATTTACATACACAAGGATCATTCAAAACTGTACTGGTTTAACATTTACCTCTTTCTTTTCACATGACATGATGTATTCGTTCATCCCACTGGGACTCGTGTGTTCTTTTCTCATGCAAACCTGAAACGTTAAATTAAATGTGTATTTAATTTCAAAATACACGGGTCATATTGATGATATGTCAGTTAATTAACGTATTTTAGTAAAATTCTAAATAACGGTAAAGAAATGATTCTTCTAAGCGGTTTGACCCACACAATTCGTCTCAGATTTATCATTTCAGATTTATTTAATGTATGTTTTAAAATCACGAGGTCATCAAATGGCTACTTACATATTATATAGGCTGAAATAATATCATACATATACATATATTCTGATATAATATCATATATATATATATATATATATATATACATGTAGTTTGATATAATACCATATATATATATATATATATATACATGTAGTATGATATATCATATATATATATATATATAGAACATGTAGTCTGATATAATACCATATATTTGTAGCATGATCACTGAAAATTCTCTTTGTAATAGCACCAGTGTAAATCGTTTAATTGCAAATAACACCTGTCAGAATAAATGGTGTACTACAACTACCAGTTATTGGAAGTTAAAGTATGGCAGGGAGCTAAAATGGACATGCTACAAAACAAATAGAGCATGGTTTCATCTCGTTGGTTAATTTAAACACCTCTCTCGTTGTTTAAATTAGCCAACGAGATGAAACCATACTCTATTTATTACATATACATGTAGTCTAATATATCATATATATACCTGTATGGTTTTATCTCGTTGGTTAATTTAAACACCTCGATGGGCGTAGTATTTATTACATATACAGGTAGTCTGATATATCATATATATATCTGTAATCTGAAATAATATCATATATATATATACATGTAGTCTGATATAATATCATATATATATATACATGTAGTATGATATAATATCATATATATATATATATATATATATATACATATAGTCTGATATAATATCTTTTATATACGTGTAGTCTGATACATATAGTCTGATATAATATAATATCATATATATATATACATGCAGTCTGATAGATTATATACATGTAGTCTGATATAATATTATATCATATATATAATATCTTATATATACATGTAATCCGGTATAATATCATATATATACATGTAGTCCGGTATAATATCATATATATATATATAAGTATACATGTAGCCTGCCATAATAGCATATATATACATGAAGTCCTGTATAATATCATATATATATACATGTAGGCTGATATAATATCATATGTATACATGTAGGCTTATATAATATCATATATATACATGTAGTCTGGTATAATACATATATATATATACATGTAGTCTAGTATAATATCATATATATACATGTAGGCTGATATAATAACATATATAACATGCAGTCTGGTATAATGTCGGAGTGTCACAACGATGGACTCCTCGCTGAGAGTAGTAGAAGTGTCCGTTGAGCGACACGCTCTGAGCATGTGCGGGAAATGACAGGAAATGACGTCATCAGCTGATGAAATATTGTGAAATGGTTCAGATGCAATATTTGTGAAATAGCCATTTTTCTGCCGATTGTGAAATGTTTGTCTATTTTTAAGACATGACATGAACAGGCTCGGTTTAAGGCATTTCGAAATAATACTATGTTTAGAATGAACAGACAGAGGAATTTCTGAACGAGCGTATTTCTAAAATCTCTCAGTTTCAGAGATCCTTTATCAGAATAAACATCTTTAATGACAGCACGGCATGCTATTAAGCAAATTAAGCGCAGTAGGAGTGTATTATCCAGTGTGTGCTGTTTCTCAATAAACACAGGTGATATATGACTTCGGTGTGATGAAATATCAGACGGAGAATACGAGTAAATTAAAACCCGTATACCTTTTTCAATAAATATCGGATTTTATTAAATTTTACACTGTCTCAAAGATCACACATTCAGCTTGACTTTTGTCGCTGAGCATAATATGTTTTATACGATAATAAAGAAATTCATAACAGTCAAATACTCTCGTCCGTAGACTAGTTTTCCGTAATAAAACACGATTATTAACGTATTATGTATCACATCGCGTGTGATTATTTGAATGAATTATTGAAGAAATGTGTTTTTAGATAATTCAGTTTTACATTAAACGAGACAAAGTTTGATAAATTCTAGATTATTATAGGTTAGTTATAAAAGAGAGTTTCATTTTTGCAATGGATCCTCGAGAGTTTATACACGTATACAAAACCCCTCTGTGGATAGCATGTAATCTCACGTTTATAAGACAATCCCTATATTATCCTTCTCTGACCAAATATCAGGTGGAATGTTCATTAAGTCGAAGGGAAACTTACGATACTTTCGCAAGTTCTTGCTAAATATATAAAAAGCAATTTCAAGAGTGGATGCGTGACGACATTTTTAACGAAATAATCATTAAACATTTATTGGACGAATACAGATGCGCCATCTTAATAAAAGCGTGGAGACGTTAAATGATGTTTTTGTCTCAAAAATAAAAATGACAAGAGGTTTGAGACATGTTGGAACATGTATCTCTTCAAAAAGCCATGCCATTTGATTTTCTGTTTATAGTGATAAGACTGACCAATAAGGTTATAGGATTCAAAGACTAATGAAGTGTTTCGTTTATGAACGACACTTTTTGATAACCTCGAGCTTAGATAAGTCGCATTACTCGATATAGACTTTAATAATGAGTTTAAATCTTGGTTTAGGCCGGAATCGGTACGATGCTAATGGACATATATTCAATTCATTTTGGTTAAACGAACACGAGATACAACCTTGGGCAGATGATGAAATATCTGAAGTACTATACATGATGACTTGGACTACATTATTATACCGAGTTATCTAGGTGTTTAGACGATGAAATACATATTATAACGGATGACATGAAAGCTCACAACATTGGTGGGATGCGTTATGTAACTTTACGTCATTGTTGATTCAGGGTCAAATCCCAGACATGGATGAAGGGTTCTTGAGGGAGTAGTGTAAGAAGAAGCGTTTTAAAATTGGTATTTCTTGATGTGCTTTCATGCACACAAACGGCATAAGAAAGGGTGCAGACCAAAGGAGCGTATTTATACAATGGATAACTTAAAACCGAGACTGCAATATTTCGTATGTGTCGTGCTCGGCCCTTTCCAAAGGTCCATTGTCATACTCTTTTTTGAACTATATGAACATCCTGTGATAGTATGTTCAGCGGACGAATTAAAATATAGAAAGGGACACTTTTTTATTTCTAACACGCAGACCAGCGACCAACTTGGGGAGCATTGGGTGACGTTTTACTTTCCCCAAAAAGGAACAGACGAACACTTCGATTCTCTCGGTAATACACCAGAGTTTTATGATGTGGGGCTCGAAACTAAACTACAAAATCCTTATTTCATGAGTATGGATCGGATTTAAGTCGATACCTCGAATACGTGCGGATTTCATTGTATATATTACGTGTCGATACGCCGGATGGACTATTTGACATAATAAATAACTTTTCCGTAAATAATCGGAAGAAAAATGACAATTGAATTGAATGTTGTTTAACGGCTCATCAACACATTATAGGTTAATTAGAGCCGTTTGCAAACAGGATTATAAATGATAAATAATTCATGAATGTATGTTTTACAATATTTTATTTACTTTATATGCATTAACTATAACATGAAATAAAATGTTGTTAGTAGCTTTGTTTCTGTTTTCTATGCGATATACCACATTACAAACACATTAATTTATAAGATTCCTCGTTTTGCTTTCCATTGTATTTAAATGGTTTAGGCATCCACGTTTTGTCTGATTATTTAGAGTTCTCAAATATCTACAATGTCAGTGTTACGGCGAGCTCTGGTCATATGGAGTTCCAATAAATTTTCTAGAGCGTTTACTCCTCTTTTTTGAGTCTATTTTCACTCTTTTGACTGTCTGATTGTCTTTCTGATTTCTCCTTATTTGTGATTTAGCGACCTCCAACGCTTGAGCCACGGGTGTCACGAGCTTGACTATAAGCCGTTGAATAGCTTTTTCTTCTACTTCATTCAATCTCCTTATTATAGCACCACTGCTCACGATATAACGACCCATATGATCGGGCTGAACGTAACCGTCTCTTAGATCTTTGAAGTGTTGATACCATTTGTCGGGTCTGGAATATAGGAATCCATTTCTGTAGTTGGTAATCGTAAACTTCTAGGGAACCCATATTTGTGTCGAATTACAAACGTAGTAATTACTTTTCTATTATTACGTACTTCTTACACTCTTCTTACGTATGTCAGTTCTAATATGATTTAATCTGTTGGTTCTTCTTCATCTTCAAATTCATCATTATCGGTTCCATCAAACTCTTCATCATTCTCAACTTTCATATCCGTTTTATGAACGTTTACGTCATGATCCGGCACAAATGTAGACAAACATACTTTTCCTTAAAGGTACGGCTTCTCGGAGAGATTCTGACATACTCATGCCGTGATGCAATCAAAACATTTTTGCGGATCTACGTTGTTGAAAAGGATCCTTTTGCATCTGCTAAAACTCAACCAAACACTGGGTGTAGTCATCACGTAGACGTTTTCTTAATGTAGGTAGCATGGTATTAGCATCTCTATGGAGAGATTTTTTTTCTTTACACGTTAAATTTTGTATGTATTTAAGCTGCTTTTTCTGAATCTGAAATTCGTTAGCAACAGAAACCCGAATAGGTGTTTGGAATCGTCTGTTCCACACTGTTCGTTTTTACCTCTTTCAATTCATCATCATCTTTCTCATCATCAATATCATCATCTGTATCATCATCGTAATCGTCAGATACTCCATTCACTGTTTTACGGGGAGGACCGACATAATCTACGAATCCTCCCGGCTTTCTGACATTTCGTCATAGTTTCTTTTAAACTGTAAACTGTTTTCCTATTGATGACATAGCCTCGTCACTACTTGATTCGTTTCCCAGTTCCTGTTGTATATTGCTCATGACACCCGTTTTACTTGTGTTCAGTACGTTACTTTTGAGAAGTTTGTGGTCCGGTGTTGTCGACTTTAAATCAACCATTAGGTTTCCATGTGGACGTTTTACGACCTCTTCGAATACTTTAAGAAAATGTTGACCAATGTCATCATTTGTTGTTTATCTATGGGATTATAGAAAAGAACCATGTACTGAGTGGTGAGAGATATATCCCTACACGCTTTTCCCTGAGGAAAAAGATTCTGAGTCAAGTATATGACGGATAGATTTCGATGGTGTGAGCCTTTTGTAAACAGGTCGGCTATTCTCTGATCACACTTTGCGCCAGACATCAAATCGTCCAGCACAATAAAATTACACTGTTCCACATTGACGAATAGGGGATCATTCAAATGGTTTGGAATCTCCTGTATAAATTCCGTTATCGGTAAGCGTTAGCGTAATGCGTCATACGAGGGTTGCCATTGACTATAGCAAAACAAGATTCTCTCTGGATGGGGTTGAATTAAGTTGGACTCGAGAAGAGTGCCAGTCCAATATGTCTTTCCACATCCGCTAGGACCTGACACAACCATCGAAAAAGGATGTTTAAATTCCATCGTTTCTGTTGAGACTGACTTTTCTGAAACAAATTTGTTATTAAAAAAGTAATACGGTTTTAATTCACTCATATTCTCCGTCTGATATTTCATCACACTGAAGTCATATATCACCTGTGTTTAATGAGAAACCGCACACACTGGATAAGCCACTCCTACTGCGCTTAATTTACTTAATAGCATGCCGTACTGTCATTGAAGATGTTTATTCTGATAAAGGATCTCTGAAACTGGGAGATTTTTGAAATACGCTCGTTCAGTCTGTCCATTCTAAACATAGTACTATTTCGCAACACCTTAAAACGTGCCTGTCATGTCACGTCCTAAAAATAGAAAAAAAAATCTCAATCGGCAGAAACATGGCTATTTCACAATATTGCATCTGAACCATTTCGCAATATTTCATCATCTGATGACGTCATTTCCTGTCATTTCATGCACATGCGCAGAGCCTGGCGCCCAACGACGCTTCTACTACTGCTGAGTATAAATAGATGTGCACTTTACGAAGGAATACATATAGCTGCTTAATTAAGAAGCATTTGGTTAACATAACATCGACCTACCTCTCCCTGACCACAAGCTTTGGTATCAATGCAGCCGATGGAACTGTTCACGGCCACCGGACAGTCGTAGCACACGAGGGCTAAAATTTCATAATAAATCATAGTGAAAAGCAATCGCATCTCTTGCACACAATGCTTACTGCGTTATGATGAATGGTCTCACATTTTAGCACAGTAGCGTACATTATATAAAACTTCGTTGCTCGGAAATGTAATAGAAGCCAGGTAAATCACCCTTGATAATCGATGTTTAAGTTAACTTTCTTATAACAATCCCACGATGATAGTTACTTACCTTTTTTACAACAATCCCACTATGCATTTATATAAAATTATATATGTTTTCCACGTGTGGTTCCCGGGCAAGAATATTGCCACTGCTTATTCAGACAGAGGGTAAACTTCCCTACCCAGAATTCAAGTTAAAAACGATAAAATAAAAGCATGCGATATCCCGTATAAATATGGCTTGTATTTATACATAATTGTTTCATTTTGACGCGTTTCATATCGTCTTTCCATCCACCCGTTTAATGTGGTAAACCAATTAATTAATTAATTAAAGCCATTGCCTGTACACAATATATACAATATAGATACGACATACGTACACGAATTTACGCATACTCTAATGAGTTTAGGTTGTTTTCCCATAAAGTCTACTATATTACAATGTTTGCTAGAACAGTTTACTTTGGTTGGTTTCTCATAAAGAAATATAAAAATATCGGACAGGGAAAGTAGCATTCAAGGAGGACAGTCAACCACAAAACACAGAAACAAACATGCAAACAGACAAACAAGAAGGCAAAAGTAATAATAAAAGCAAACGACATCACAAACACACAATTGTTGACAATAGGGCTACCGCCTTGGAACGGTCAGTGACAAAGTAGGCCACTGGGGGTTTAAACCGGTTCTAGGGTGCACCAAACCTCACACTTACGCTACTGTCATCCCATTAAAACAGGACAGTGTAAATAAAGAAATCCCCGCCATGATCTAATCTCTAACCAACAAGGCAGCATCAATAGGCAATATAAGTAAAACACAAATAAATAACACATAAATATAATACAAAAAAAACAATAGCCTAGAAAGCCACAATGAAGGTACTCAGTGACTTGGCAGAAGCCGGAGCAACAAGAGAATAAACCATTAAGGGCACGACAAGAAAGATCATAGACAAACATCAAACGCCACCGTCTCAATGGGCTTTAGGTAGGCGTCATCAAAGGGTCCACAGCCTGTCCGGTCATCGTACAATTAAAGAGGAAAGCATAGTGGCGAACTGTAAAAGGGTCCACCACCAAGCATGCAGTACGTTGCAAAATGATAGAGTTCATAACCTCTTTTGATAAACTTTATAACAAATTTAACAAAGAAAGTATGAAAGTGATCATGACCAAGAATCTTACGAAGTTTATAAATCACATCACCATAGAAGTCAGGTTGTGATAGTCCTTGTCGCAGAAGAGTCCTTAAATTACTTTATATTTGGAAAGAAGATCAGGGTTACGATAATAAAATTTTGCAAAGGTTTTATGAAGTTTATGGTAACGGTAACCCTGATTGAGTAGCCTTTTAGTTATACAAAGATTACGAATATTAATGTCCTCAACTCGAGAACAAGCTCTTGAAAAACGAATAAGTTGAGACGCATACACCCCATAAGAAGCTGCTCGGGGAAGTCTACTATATTACAATGTGTGCTAGAAGAACAGTTTACTTAAACCCCAAGTTTTGGTTGGTTTCTCATAAAGTCTACTATATTACAATGTTCGCTTGAAGAACGGTTTACCTAAACCCCAAGTTTAGGTTGGTTTCCCAAAAAGTCTACTATATTACAATGTGTGCTAGTAGAAAAAAAAGAGTATGATAATGGACCTTTGCAAACGGCCGAAAACGACACATATGAAATTAAGACGTTTTTTTAAACCCCAAGTTTTGGTTGATTTCTCATAAAGTCTACTTTAATACAATGTGTGCTAGAAGAACGTTTAAGTTGATTTCTCATAAAGTCACCTATATTACAATGTGTGCTAGAAGAACAGTTTACTTAAACCCTAAGTTTTGGTTGGTTTCCCATAAAGTCTACTATATAACAATGAGTGCTAGAAGAACAGTTTACTTAAACCCCAAGTTTTGGTTGGTTTCCCATACAGTCTACTATATAACAATGAGTGCTAGAAGAACAGTTTACTTAAACCCCAAGTTTTGGTTGGTTTCCCATAAAGTCTACTATATTACAATGTGTGCTAGAAGAAAAGTTTACTTAAACCCCCCGTTAAGGTTGGTTTCCCATAAAGTCTACTATATTACAATGTGTGCTAGTAGAACAGTTTACTTAAACCCCACGTTAAGGTTGGTTTCTCATAAAGTCTACTATATTACACTGTGTGCTAGTAGAACAGTTTGCTTAAACCCCAAGTTTTGGTTGGTTTCCCATAAAGTCTACTATATTACAATGTGTGCTAGTAGAGCAGTTTACTTAAACCCCAAGTTTTGGTTGGTTTCTCATAAAGTCTACTATATTACAATGTGTGCTAGAAGAACAGTTTACTTAAACCCCACGTTAAGGTTGGTTTCTCATAAAGTCTACTATATAACAATGAGTGATAGAAGAACAGTTTACTTAAACCCCAAATTTTGGTTGGTTTCCCATAAAGTCTACTATATTACAATGTGTGCTAGTAGAACAGTTTACTTAAACCCCACGTTAAGGTTGGTTTCTCATAAAGTCTACTATATTACAAGGTGTGCTAGAAGAACAGTTTACTTAAACCCCAAGTTTTGGTTGGTTTCTCATAAAGTCTACTATATTACAATGTGTGCTAGTAGAACAGTTTGCTTAAACCCCAAGTTTTGGTTGGTTTCCCATAAAGTCTACTATATTACAATGTGTGCTAGTAGAGCAGTTTACTTAAACCCCAAGTTTTGGTTTGTTTCTCATAAAGTCTACTATATTACAATGTGTGCTAGAAGAACAGTTTACTTATACCCCATGTTAAGGTTGGTTTCTCATAAAGTCTACTATATAACAATGAGTGCTAGAAGAACAGTTTACTTAAACCCCACGTTAAGGTTGGTTTCTCATAAAGTCTACTATATAACAATGAGTGCTAGAAGAACAGTTTACTTAAACCCCAAGTTTTGGTTGGTTTCCAATAAAGTCTACTATATAACAATGTGTGCTAGAAGAACAGTTTACTTAAACCAAACGTTAAGGTTGGTTTCTCATAAAGTCTACTATATTACAATGTGTGCTAGAAGAACAGTTTACTTAAACCCCAAGTTTTGGTTGGTTTCTCATAAAGTCCACTATATTACAATGTGTGCTAGTAGAACAGTTTGCTTAAACCCCAAGTTTTGGTTGGTTTCCCATAAAGTCTACTATATTACAATGTGTGCTAGTAGAGCAGTTTACTTAAACCCCAATTTTTGGTTGGTTTCTCATAAAGTCTACTATATTACAATGTGTGCTAGAAGAACAGTTCACTTAAACCCCACGTTAAGGTTGGTTTCTCATAAAGTCTACTATATAACAATGAGTGCTAGAAGAACAGTTTACTTAAACCCCAAGTTTTTGTTGGTTTCCCATAAAGTCTACTATATTACAAAATGTGCTAGAAGAACAGTTTACTTAAACCCCACGTTAAGGTTGGTTTCTCATAAAGTCTACTATATAACAATGAGTGCTAGAAGAACAGTTTACTTAAACCCCAAATTTTGGTTGGTTTCCCATAAAGTCTTCTATATTACAATGTGTGCTAGTAGAACAGTTTACTTAAACCCCAAGTTTTGGTTGGTTTCCCATAAAGTCTACTATATTACAATGTGTGCTAGAAGAACAGTTTACTTAAACCCCAAGTTTTGGTTGGTTTCTCATAAAGACTACTATATTACAATGTGTGCTAGTAGAACAGTTTGCTTAAACCCCAAGTTTTGGTTGGTTTCCCATAAAGTCTACTATATTACAATGTGTGCTAGTAGAGCAGTTTACTTAAACCCCAAGTTTTGGTTGGTTTCTCATAAAGTCTACTATATTACAATGTGTGCTAGAAGAACAGTTTACTTAAACCCCACGTTAAGGTTGGTTTCTCATAAAGTCTACTATATAACAATGAGTGCTAGAAGAACAGTTTACTTAAACCCCACGTTAAGGTTGGTTTCTCATAAAGTCTACTATATAACAATGAGTGCTAAAAGAACAGTTTACTTAAACCACCAGTTTTGGTTGGTTTCCCATAAAGTCTACTATATTACAATGTGTGCTAGAAGAACAGTTTACTTAAACCCCACGTTAAGGTTGGTTTCTCATAAAGTCTACTATATTACAATGTGTGCTAGAAGAACAGTTTACTTAAACCCCAAGTTTTGGTTGGTTTCTCATAAAGTCTACTATATTACAATGTGTGATAGTAGAACAGTTTGCTTAAACCCCAAGTTTTGGTTGGTTTTCCATAAAGTCTACTATATTACAATGTGTGCTAGTAGAGCAGTTTACTGAAACCCCAAGTTTTGGTTGGTTTCTCATAAAGTCACCTATATTACAATGTGTGCTAGAAGAACAGTTTACTTAAACCCCACGTTAAGGTTGGTTTCTCATAAAGTCTACTATATAACAATGAGTGCTAGAAGAACAGTTTACTTAAACCCCAAGTTTTGGTTGGTTTCCCATAAAGTCTACTATATTACAATGTGTGCTAGTAGAACAGTTTACTTAAACCCCACGTTAAGGTTGGTTTCTCATAAAGTCTACTATATTACAATGTGTGCTAGTAGAGCAGTTGACTTAAACCCCAAGTTTTGGTTTGTTTCTCATAAAGTCTACTATACAACAATGTGTGCTAGAAGAACAGTTTACCTTTACCCCACATTAAGGTTGGTTTCTCATAAAGTCTACTATATAACAATGAGTGCTAGAAGAACAGTTTACTTAAACCGCACGTTAAGGTTGGTTTCTCATAAAGTCTACTATATAACAATGAGTGCTAGAAGAACAGTTTACTTAAACCCCAAGTTTTGGTTGGTTTCCTATAAAGTCTACTATATTACAATGTGTGCTAGAAGAACAGTTTACTTAAACCCCACGTTAAGGTTGGTTTCTCATAAAGTCTACTATATTACAATGTGTGCTAGAAGAACAGTTTACTTAGACCCCAAGTTTTGGTTGGTTTCTCATAAAGTCTACTATATTACAATGTGTGCTAGTAGAACAGTTTGCTTAAACCCCAAGTTTTGGTTGGTTTCCCATAAAATCTACTATATTACAATGTGTGCTAGTAGAGCAGTTTACTTAAACCCCAAGTTTTGGTTGGTTTCTCATAAAGTCTACTATATTACAATGTGTGCTAGAAGAACAGTTTACTTAAACCCCACGTTAAGGTTGGTTTCTCATAAAGTCTACTATATAACAATGAGTGCTAGAAGAACAGTTTACTTAAACCCCACGTTAAGGTTGGTTTCTCATAAAGTCTACTATATAACAATGAGTGCTAGAAGAACAGTTTACTTAAACCCCAAGTTTTGGTTGGTTTCCCATAAAGTCTACTATATTACAAAATGTGCTAGAAGAACAGTTTACTTAAACCCCACGTTAAGGTTGGTTTCTCATAAAGTCTACCATATAACAATGAGTGCTAGAAGAACAGTTTACTTAAACCCCAAGTTTTGGGTGGTTTCCCATAAAGTCTACTATATTACAATGTGTGCTAGTAGAACAGTTTACTTAAACCCAAAGTTTTGGTTGGTTTCTCATAAAGTCTACTATATTACAATGTGTGCTAGTAGAACAGTTTGCTTAAACCCCAAGTTTTGGTTGGTTTCCCATACAGTCTACTATATAACAATGAGTGCTAGAAGATCTGTTTACTTAAACCCCAAGTTTTGGTTGGTTTCCCATAAAGTCTACTATATTACAATGTGTGCTAGAAGAACAGTTTACTTAAACCCCAAGTTTTGGTTGGTTTCTCATAAAGACTACTATATTACAATGTGTGCTAGAAGAACAGTTTGCTTAAACCCCAAGTTATGGTTGGTTTCCCATAAAGTCTACTATATTACAATGTGTGCTAGTAGAGCAGTTTACTTAGACCCCAAGTTTTGGTTGGTTTCTCATAAAGTCTACTATATTACAATGTGTGCTAGAAGAACAGTTTACTTAAACCCCACGTTAAGGTTGGTTTCTCATAAAGTCTACTATATAACAATGAGTGCTAGAAGAACAGTTTACTTAAACCCCACGTTAAGGTTGGTTTCTCATAAAGTCTACTATATAACAATGAGTGCTAGAAGAACAGTTTACTTAAACCACCAGTTTTGGTTGGTTTCCCATAAAGTCTACTATATTACAATGTGTGCTAGAAGAACAGTTTACTTAAACCCCACGTTAAGGTTGGTTTCTCATAAAGTCTACTATATTACAATGTGTGCTAGAAGAACAGTTTACTTAAACCCCAAGTTTTGGTTGGTTTCTCATAAAGTCTACTATATTACAATGTGTGCTAGTAGAACAGTTTGCTTAAACCCCAAGTTTTGGTTGGTTTTCCATAAAGTCTACTATATTACAATGTGTGCTAGTAGAACAGTTTACTTAAACCCCAAGTTTTGGTTGGTTTCTCATAAAGTCTACTATATTACAATGTGTGCTAGAAGAACAGTTTACTTAAACCCCACGTTAAGGTTGGTTTCTCATAAAGTCTACTGTATAACAATGAGTGCTAGAAGAACAGTTTACTTAAACCCCCGGTTAAGGTTGGTTTCTCATAAAGTCTACTATATAACAATGAGTGCTAGAAGAACAGTTTACTTAAACCCCAAGTTTTGGTTGGTTTCCCATAAAGTCTACTATATTACAATGTGTGCTAATCAGTTTACTTAAACCCCACGTTAAGGTTGGTTTCTCATAAAGTCTACTATATTACAATATGTGCTAGTAGAACAGTTTGCTTAAACCCCAAGTTTAGGTTGGTTTCCCATAAAGTCTACTATATTACAATGTGTGCTAGAAGAACAGTTTACTTAAACCCCACGTTAAGGTTGGTTTCTCATAAAGTCTACTATATTACAATGTGTGCTAGTAGAACAGTTTGCTTAAACCCCAAGTTTTGGTTGGTTTCCCATAAAGTCTACTATATTACAATGTGTGCTAGTAGAACAGTTTACTTAAACCCCAAGTTTTGGTTGGTTTCTCATAAAGTCTACTATATTACAATGTGTGCTAGTAGAACAGTTTGCTTAAACCCCAAGTTTCGGTTGGTTTCTCATAAAGTCTACTATATTACAATGTGTGCTAGTAGAACAGTTTACTTAAAACCCAAGTTTTGGTTGGTTTCCCATAAAGTCTACTATATTACAATGTGTGCTAGTAGAACAGTTTACTTAAACCCCAAGTTTTGGTTGGTTTCTCATAAAGTCTACTATATTACAATGTGTGCTAGAAGAACAGTTTACTTAAACCCCAAGTTTTGGTTGGTTTCTCATAAAGTCTGCTATATTACAATGTGTGCTAGAAGAACAGTTTACTTAAACCCCACGTTAAGGTTGGTTTCTCATAAAGTCTACTATAGTACAATGTGTGCTAGTAGAACAGTTTGCTTAAACCCCAAGTTTTGGTTGGTTTCCCATAAAGTCTACTATATTACAATGTGTGCTAGTAGAACAGTTTACTTAAACCCCACGTTAAGGTTGGTTTCTCATAAAGTCTACTGTATTACAATGTGTGCTAGTAGAACAGTTTGCTTAAACCCCAAGTTTTGGTTGGTTTCCCATAAAGTCTGCTATATTACAATGTGTGCTAGAAGAACAGTTTACTTAAACCCCACGTTAAGGTTGGTTTCTCATTAAGTCTACTATATAACAATGAGTGCTAGAAGAACAGTTTACTTAAACCCCACGTTAAGGTTGGTTTCTCATAAAGTCTACTATATAACAATGAGTGCTAAAAGAACAGTTTACTTAAACCACCAGTTTTGGTTGGTTTCCCATAAAGTCTACTATATTACAATGTGTGCTAGAAGAACAGTTTACTTAAACCCCACGTTAAGGTTGGTTTCTCATAAAGTCTACTATATTACAATGTGTGCTAGAAGAACAGTTTACTTAAACCCCAAGTTTTGGTTGGTTTCTCATAAAGTCTACTATATTACAATGTGTGCTAGTAGAACAGTTTGCTTAAACCCCAAGTTTTGGTTGGTTTTCCATAAAGTCTACTATATTACAATGTGTGCTAGTAGAGCAGTTTACTTAAACCCCAAGTTTTGGTTGGTTTCTCATAAAGTCACCTATATTACAATGTGTGCTAGAAGAACAGTTTACTTAAACCCCACGTTAAGGTTGGTTTCTCATAAAGTCTACTATATAACAATGAGTGCTAGAAGAACAGTTTACTTAAACCCCACGTTAAGGTTGGTTTCTCATAAAGTCTACTATATAACAATGAGTGCTAGAAGAACAGTTTACTTAAACCCCAAGTTTTGGTTGGTTTCCCATAAAGTCTACTATATTACAATGTGTGCTAGTAGAACAGTTTACTTAAAACCCAAGTTTAGGTTGGTTTCCCATAAAGTCTACTATATTACAATGTGTGCTAGTAGAACAGTTGACTTAAACCCCAAGTTTTGGTTGGTTTCTCATAAAGTCTACTATATTACAATGTGTGCTAGAAGAACAGTTTACTTAAACCCCAAGTTTTGGTTGGTTTCTCATAAAGTCTGCTATATTACAATGTGTGCTAGAAGAACAGTTTACTTAAACCCCACGTTAAGGTTGGTTTCTCATAAAGTCTACTATAGTACAATGTGTGCTAGTAGAACAGTTTGCTTAAACCCCAAGTTTTGGTTGGTTTCCCATAAAGTCTACTATATTACAATGTGTGCTAGTAGAACAGTTTACTTAAACCCCACGTTAAGGTTGGTTTCTCATAAAGTCTACTGTATTACAATGTGTGCTAGTAGAACAGTTTGCTTAAACCCCAAGTTTTGGTTGGTTTCCCATAAAGTCT
The DNA here is from genome assembly GCA_037043455.1 of Cyrtodaria siliqua. NCBI lineage: Eukaryota > Metazoa > Mollusca > Bivalvia > Adapedonta > Hiatellidae > Cyrtodaria > Cyrtodaria siliqua. The sequence goes on along the minus strand of JAWPHD010010924.1, from coordinate 30,089 downwards.
GCTATATTACAATGTGTGCTAGAAGAACAGTTTACTTAAACCCCACGTTAAGGTTGGTTTCTCATTAAGTCTACTATATAACAATGAGTGCTAGAAGAACAGTTTACTTAAACCCCACGTTAAGGTTGGTTTCTCATAAAGTCTACTATATAACAATGAGTGCTAAAAGAACAGTTTACTTAAACCACCAGTTTTGGTTGGTTTCCCATAAAGTCTACTATATTACAATGTGTGCTAGAAGAACAGTTTACTTAAACCCCACGTTAAGGTTGGTTTCTCATAAAGTCTACTATATTACAATGTGTGCTAGAAGAACAGTGTACTTAAACCCCAAGTTTTGGTTGGTTTCTCATAAAGTCTACTATATTACAATGTGTGCTAGTAGAACAGTTTGCTTAAACCCCAAGTTTTGGTTGGTTTTCCATAAAGTCTACTATATTACAATGTGTGCTAGTAGAGCAGTTTACTTAAACCCCAAGTTTTGGTTGGTTTCTCATAAAGTCACCTATATTACAATGTGTGCTAGAAGAACAGTTTACTTAAACCCCACGTTAAGGTTGGTTTCTCATAAAGTCTACTATATAACAATGAGTGCTAGAAGAACAGTTTACTTAAACCCCACGTTAAGGTTGGTTTCTCATAAAGTCTACTATATAACAATGAGTGCTAGAAGAACAGTTTACTTAAACCCCAAGTTTTGGTTGGTTTCCCATAAAGTCTACTATATTACAATGTGAGCTAGTAGAACAGTTTACTTAAACCCCACGTTAAGGTTGGTTTCTCATAAAGTCTACTATATTACAATGTGTGCTAGTAGAGCAGTTGACTTAAACCCCAAGTTTTGGTTTGTTTCTCATAAAGTCTACTATACAACAATGTGTGCTAGAAGAACAGTTTACTTATACCCCACATTAAGGTTGGTTTCTCATAAAGTCTACTATATAACAATGAGTGCTAGAAGAACAGTTTACTTAAACCGCACGTTAAGGTTGGTTTCTCATAAAATCTACTATATAACAATGAGTGCTAGAAGAACAGTTTACTTAAACCCCAAGTTTTGGTTGGTTTCCTATAAAGTCTACTATATTACAATGTGTGCTAGAAGAACAGTTTACTTAAACCCCACGTTAAGGTTGGTTTCTCATAAAGTCTACTATATTACAATGTGTGCTAGAAGAACAGTTTACTTAGACCCCAAGTTTTGGTTGGTTTCTCATAAAGTCTACTATATTACAATGTGTGCTAGTAGAACAGTTTGCTTAAACCCCAAGTTTTGGTTGGTTTCCCATAAAATCTACTATATTACAATGTGTGCTAGTAGAGCAGTTTACTTAAACCCCAAGTTTTGGTTGGTTTCTCATAAAGTCTACTATATTACAATGTGTGCTAGAAGAACAGTTTACTTAAACCCCACGTTAAGGTTGGTTTCTCATAAAGTCTACTATATAACAATGAGTGCTAGAAGAACAGTTTACTTAAACCCCACGTTAAGGTTGGTTTCTCATAAAGTCTACTATATAACAATGAGTGCTAGAAGAACAGTTTACTTAAACCCCAAGTTTTGGTTGGTTTCCCATAAAGTCTACTATATTACAAAATGTGCTAGAAGAACAGTTTACTTAAACCCCACGTTAAGGTTGGTTTCTCATAAAGTCTACCATATAACAATGAGTGCTAGAAGAACAGTTTACTTAAACCCCAATTTTTGGGTGGTTTCCCATAAAGTCTACTATATTACAATGTGTGCTAGTAGAACAGTTTACTTAAACCCAAAGTTTTGGTTGGTTTCTCATAAAGTCTACTATATTACAATGTGTGCTAGTAGAACAGTTTGCTTAAACCCCAAGTTTTGGTTGGTTTCCCATACAGTCTACTATATAACAATGAGTGCTAGAAGATCTGTTTACTTAAACCCCAAGTTTTGGTTGGTTTCCCATAAAGTCTACTATATTACAATGTGTGCTAGAAGAACAGTTTACTTAAACCCCAAGTTTTGGTTGGTTTCTCATAAAGACTACTATATTACAATGTGTGCTAGAAGAACAGTTTGCTTAAACCCCAAGTTATGGTTGGTTTCCCATAAAGTCTACTATATTACAATGTGTGCTAGTAGAGCAGTTTACTTAGACCCCAAGTTTTGGTTGGTTTCTCATAAAGTCTACTATATTACAATGTGTGCTAGAAGAACAGTTTACTTAAACCCCACGTTAAGGTTGGTTTCCATAAAGTCTACTATATAACAATGAGTGCTAGAAGAACAGTTTACTTAAACCCCACGTTAAGGTTGGTTTCTCATAAAGTCTACTATATAACAAAGAGTGCTAGAAGAACAGTTTACTTAAACCACCAGTTTTGGTTGGTTTCCCATAAAGTCTACTATATTACAATGTGTGCTAGAAGAACAGTTTACTTAAACCCCACGTTAAGGTTGGTTTCTCATAAAGTCTACTATATTACAATGTGTGCTAGAAGAACAGTTTACTTAAACCCCAAGTTTTGGTTGGTTTCTCATAAAGTCTACTATATTACAATGTGTGCTAGTAGAACAGTTTGCTTAAACCCCAAGTTTTGGTTGGTTTTCCATAAAGTCTACTATATTACAATGTGTGCTAGTAGAACAGTTTACTTAAACCCCAAGTTTTGGTTGGTTTCTCATAAAGTCTACTATATTACAATGTGTGCTAGAAGAACAGTTTACTTAAACCCCACGTTAAGGTTGGTTTCTCATAAAGTCTACTGTATAACAATGAGTGCTAGAAGAACAGTTTACTTAAACCCCCGGTTAAGGTTGGTTTCTAATAAAGTCTACTATATAACAATGAGTGCTAGAAGAACAGTTTACTTAAACCCCAAGTTTTGGTTGGTTTCCCATAAAGTCTACTATATTACAATGTGTGCTAATCAGTTTACTTAAACCCCACGTTAAGGTTGGTTTCTCATAAAGTCTACTATATTACAATATGTGCTAGTAGAACAGTTTGCTTAAACCCCAAGTTTAGGTTGGTTTCCCATAAAGTCTACTATATTACAATGTGTGCTAGAAGAACAGTTTACTTAAACCCCACGTTAAGGTTGGTTTCTCATAAAGTCTACTATATTACAATGTGTGCTAGTAGAACAGTTTGCTTAAACCCCAAGTTTTGGTTGGTTTCCCATAAAGTCTACTATATTACAATGTGTGCTAGTAGAACAGTTTACTTAAACCCCAAGTTTTGGTTGGTTTCTCATAAAGTCTACTATATTACAATGTGTGCTAGTAGAACAGTTTGCTTAAACCCCAAGTTTTGGTTGGTTTCTCATAAAGTCTACTATATTACAATGTGTGCTAGTAGAACAGTTTACTTAAACCCCAAGTTTTGGTTGGTTTCCCATAAAGTCTACTATATTACAATGTGTGCTAGTAGAACAGTTTACTTAAACCCCAAGTTTTGGTTGGTTTCTCATAAAGTCTACTATATTACAATGTGTGCTAGAAGAACAGTTTACTTAAACCCCAAGTTTTGGTTGGTTTCTCATAAAGTCTGCTATATTACAATGTGTGCTAGAAGAACAGTTTACTTAAACCCCACGTTAAGGTTGGTTTCTCATAAAGTCTACTATAGTACAATGTGTGCTAGTAGAACAGTTTGCTTAAACCCCAAGTTTTGGTTGGTTTCCCATAAAGTCTACTATATTACAATGTGTGCTAGTAGAACAGTTTACTTAAACCCCACGTTAAGGTTGGTTTCTCATAAAGTCTACTGTATTACAATGTGTGCTAGTAGAACAGTTTGCTTAAACCCCAAGTTTTGGTTGGTTTCCCATAAAGTCTGCTATATTACAATGTGTGCTAGAAGAACAGTTTACTTAAACCCCACATTAAGGTTGGTTTCCCATAAAATCTACTATATTACAATGTGTGCTAGTAGAACAGTTTACTTAAACCCCACGTTAAGGTTGGTTTCTCATAAAGTCTACTATATTACACTGTGTGCTAGTAGAACAGTTTGCTTAAACCCCAAGTTTTGGTTGGTTTCCCATAAAGGCTACTATATTACAATGTGTGCTAGAAGAACAGTTTACTTAAACCCCAAGTTTTGGTTGGTTTCCCATAAAGTCTACTATATTTCAATGTGTGCTAGTAGAACAGTTTACTTAAACCCCACGTTAAGGTTGGTTTCTCATAAAGTCTACTATATTACAATGTGTGCTAGTAGAACAGTTTGCTTAAACCCCAAGTTTTGGTTGGTTTCCCATAAAGTCTACTATATTACAATGTGTGCTAGAAAAACAGTTTACTTAAACCCCACGTTAAGGTTGGTTTCTCATAAAGTCTACTATATTACAATGTGTGCTAGTAGAACAGTTTGCTTAAACCCCAAGTTTTGGTTGGTTTCCCATAAAGTCTACTATATTACAATGTGTGCTAATCAGTTTACTTAAACCCCACGTTAAGGTTGGTTTCTCATAAAGTCTACTATATTACAATATGTGCTAGTAGAACAGTTTGCTTAAACCCCAAGTTTAGGTTGGTTTCCCATAAAGTCTACTATATTACAATGTGTGCTAGAAGAACAGTTTACTTAAACCCCACGTTAAGGTTGGTTTCTCATAAAGTCTACTATATTACAATGTGTGCTAGTAGAACAGTTTGCTTAAACCCCAAGTTTTGGTTGGTTTCCCATAAAGTCTACTATATTACAATGTGTGCTAGTAGAACAGTTTACTTAAACCCCAAGTTTTGGTTGGTTTCTCATAAAGTCTACTATATTACAATGTGTGCTAGTAGAACAGTTTGCTTAAACCCCAAGTTTTGGTTGGTTTCTCATAAAGTCTACTATATTACAATGTGTGCTAGTAGAACAGTTTACTTAAACCCCAAGTTTTGGTTGGTTTCCCATAAAGTCTACTATATTACAATGTGTGCTAGTAGAACAGTTTACTTAAACCCCAAGTTTTGGTTGGTTTCTCATAAAGTCTACTATATTACAATGTGTGCTAGAAGAACAGTTTACTTAAACCCCAAGTTTTGGTTGGTTTCTCATAAAGTCTGCTATATTACAATGTGTGCTAGAAGAACAGTTTACTTAAACCCCACGTTAAGGTTGGTTTCTCATAAAGTCTACTATAGTACAATGTGTGCTAGTAGAACAGTTTGCTTAAACCCCAACTTTTGGTTGGTTTCCCATAAAGTCTACTATATTACAATGTGTGCTAGTAGAACAGTTTACTTAAACCCCACGTTAAGGTTGGTTTCTCATAAAGTCTACTGTATTACAATGTGTGCTAGTAGAACAGTTTGCTTAAACCCCAAGTTTTGGTTGGTTTCCCATAAAGTCTGCTATATTACAATGTGTGCTAGAAGAACAGTTTACTTAAACCCCACGTTAAGGTTGGTTTCCCATAAAATCTACTATATTACAATGTGTGCTAGTAGAACAGTTTACTTAAACCCCACGTTAAGGTTGGTTTCTCATAAAGTCTACTATATTACACTGTGTGCTAGTAGAACAGTTTGCTTAAACCCCAGGTTTTGGTTGGTTTCCCATAAAGGCTACTATATTACAATGTGTGCTAGAAGAACAGTTTACTTAAACCCCAAGTTTTGGTTGGTTTCCCATAAAGTCTACTATATTTCAATGTGTGCTAGTAGAACAGTTTACTTAAACCCCACGTTAAGGTTGGTTTCTCATAAAGTCTACTATATTACAATGTGTGCTAGTAGAACAGTTTGCTTAAACCCCAAGTTTTGGTTGGTTTCCCATAAAGTCTACTATATTACAATGTGTGCTAGAAAAACAGTTTACTTAAACCCCACGTTAAGGTTGGTTTCTCATAAAGTCTACTATATTACAATGTGTGCTAGTAGAACAGTTTGCTTAAACCCCAAGTTTTGGTTGGTTTCCCATAAAGTCTACTATATTACAATGTGTGCTAGTAGAACAGTTTACTTAAACCCCAAGTTTTGGTTGGTTTGTCATTAAGTCTACTATATTACAATGTGTGCTAGTAGAACAGTTTGCTAAAACCCCACGTTAAGGTTGGTTTCTCATAAAGTCTACTATATTACAATGTGTGCTAGTAGAACAGTTTGCTTAAAACCCAAGTTTTGGTTGGTTTCCCATAAAGTCTACTATATTACAATGTGTGCTAGAAGAACAGTTTACTTAAACCCCACGTTAAGGTTGGGTTCTCATAAAGTCTACTATATTACAATGTGTGCTAGAAGAACAGTTTACTTAAACCCCAAGTTTTGGTTGGTTTCTCATAAAGTCTACTATATTACAATGTGTGCTAGAAGAACAATTAACTTAAACCCCAAGTTTTTGTTGGTTTCTCATAAAGTCTACTATATTAAATATACATACGACACAATCCACAAAACCTGGTGCACGAGCTGGATAGCGACTTATCTAAGCATAGATCCGGTTTACTTGCAAGGAACAATGCGCATGCCGCAGTGTTCAAGTCCTCACATAACGGTGCTTGACTGGCTCGTCCTTGCGAAATAACACCTAAATAGAAAAGGTAGCGATTCAAACCCTGTCCCCTAACCATGAATCCTACATTGAGATATTAAAGGGACACATGCAATCTTGATTTTTCAAAAAAACTCATGGCATACCAATAGTTATGCTGCATAACTTGCAGTTGTTCAATCATTAATATTAATTATAATAAAATTGTGTTGCGTATTTTTTTTAATTATTATTATATTACACCAATAATATATTTATTCTATTGTATAATAAGACAAACAAACTCAAACTTTTATTTAATTATATGCAGGCAGGTTTAATTTCAAAGTGATACTGGATAAATAAATCGAGACACAAATTTGAATGCTTGAAAAATACTTCAAGATTGCCATGTGTCCCTTTAAATACTTCATGTCTTTATTTATGTAAACGTCTGAGTGTGGGTCTGATTGTCTACAGGACTGAGTCTGTCTGTGGTTACGACTGGTAAATATATGTTCATGATCATTAGCATAGAAATCCAAATTATGAAAGACGTAGATATATAATATGCTTTATTTTTTTGATAGCTTATACATTTAAGTAGACATTTCATATTCATTTATGATTAGTGTTCATATATAATAAATTATAATTACGTTATGTTATTCATGGGGTTTGACGTCCTTTTAACAGTCGTTTAGTCACTACCCCAGTCAGTCACACAATACTGAAACCGGGCATCCTAACAAGTAGTTACACTTGACATGCTGAACGTAAAGCACGGGAGTTAATAGTACCATTGTTGTTCTTGGACAAGACACTTTCCCTTAGCCTCGTCCGTCGGATGGGACGTAAACCTGGCGGTCCCGTGTATCGGTCTATCCTCCGAGCACGTTAAAGAACCATAGGAATATATTCGATAATAAGAGTAGGACACGGTTCCCGGATTCCTATGTATCCTTCCTCTCTCTCTGGGGCGACTCTAAATAACCTATTCTGTGTTGATGAGCCGTTAAACAACATTCAGTTCAATTGGTACCATTGATATAAAGTATTTGGTGTGGCACGTCCTGTGGTCGCACCCAGACATCCCACATGCAAGGCGGGCGCTCTACTCTACCACTTAACGTCACTGCCGCGATCTAAATATAAATTTAGCTTAAGCCAGAATGCATTATTAAATAACATGTCCATTTCGGGGGTAAAGCATTTTGTAAAATCTCTAAGGCGTCATCTGTACGTACCTGTTAAGAAAAAAAAAGTAGCGAGGAAAATTGTTTTATCATGATTTTAAAACTATAAAGCAACAACAACTAAAGTACTAAGAGTGTGGACTTACACAAATATACATGCAGAAACACAAGTGTCCTCTCCATGATTTAGAATTCAGTACACTGTAGTCCACTGAGAGATAAGACTAAATAGCGCCTTATCGTTCTCTGACAACTGTACATACTGGTATACGACCCCTCAATTTTGATAATACTACTAATAAACGACCTTTCTTAAACTTGAAGAATGTTGACTAATACGCATGATAAGAACTAACGGCAACCATGTCTGTATATATGTATTGTTTTACAACGTCTCTGGTCCGAAATGTTTTATCAACCAATCCTAATGTGTTTCAGTTTCATGATCAACGTGCATATGCACTAAACTATGGAGTGTTGTCCGTCCGATGTAGTTATTGTAAATGAAATTATTTGATCTGGCAAACTCGATGACTTGGCCAGCTTGGGTTTTATAAGTAACGCATGTTATGATGGTTGTCTTATGTATTTGGACACCAATCACTCTTTCAGATCGTTTCTAGTCCCTTTAATTTGTGTGATTATCTCAATTTGGCCCTATAATATCCAAATCATCATTCAATAACACTTGCTTGCTGTTACTAAAACATGCCTTCTTCAATAATGATGCTTTTATGTAGGAACTTGCCTATCTGAACCAGCGAGCTAAAATATCACTTAAGGCACCTTCACCGTTTCTGTTATCGTCTCTCTCAGACATCCAAGCTGATTTTAATGAGAATACATTAAAAGAAAATACAATGAATACTAGAACATATCTTCTTTTTTTCGCATTTTTTCATTTCTATTTTTATTTTATTTTCAAAATAAGAACTTTATAAAAAGCTGAGAGTATCCAGTGGAGTATTTCATCCCGTTAATCTTCTTCTCTCTTTTTTTTCTTTTTTTTTTTATATTATTTTAGTAAGAGAAATATATTTGTAGGCCTAATAGTCACTACCATGAACGAAAAGTGTGTGTCCATAAAACTGTTCGCATATATACGTCAGACATCTATATCTATGGCCTGGAAAATTCACAAGATGAATGTAAAGGTCTGGATATTAAAAATATAACATCTACATGTGATTTTTTCCCTACATAACTTGCATACAGCAGAAAGTATTTATAAAACATGCGTAGATGGTCGATGCCCAAATTCTGGGACTAGTCGCTTTGGTCAACTGGCTAGTACATGACATTATTCGATATTTTTTAATAAAGGTTTAATTAAATACAAAAATAATCGTGCACAATGTTGAACACCTACCTCAATTTCGGCAATTTTGATGGCTTGCCTGCATTACCGGAAAATAAACGCTCGGTATTGCCAAAGCTATGCCGGCGGTGCGATTCCCGGGCGTGTGTACTCTTTTCAAACATCATAAAAGCAACATTTTTTATAACGGCTTGTGTTGTAAAATACACACATCAAAATAAAAAGGCACTAACCATTCGGGTAAATCAGATAAGGATTTTGGTAGATTTGGTGGGATTTGGGTAGATTTGGTTATTTCGTACCACCGCCGCGGAGATCCGTCGGAGTTATCCCCCGTATATTTATCCTTGCAATTTCGAAGATGCCATTAACAGAAGATATGTATATTCCGTCTTATGCGGAACTTACAGTTCCAGAACTAGAGCTGACATCAGGGGTTTTAAGAGCTGCAAGTGTTTTCTTTGGAAAGTATTGCGATAATGAGTGCAAGGTACGTTTTTTTTCTGGAAATACAAAACTCGTCTGTGCAATGAGAAATGGGTGGGGTAAGATAAAATATGACAGCGACCGACAATTATGTCTGTGTTCTGGAAATATCTTCTTTTTGCTGTAATGATGTGCCCGGAGTGTGTGAAGATGATAACTGTTAAACACGAGAAACTGTGTGAGCATGGACTCGTGTGTAAAGATGATAACATGAGACGGTCATTTGCTTTCTTAAAAATTCTTTCACTAATCAGTTTGAACTTTCCAAGACAAAAGATAACTTTCCAAGACAAAAGATAACTTTCCAAGACAAAAGAGCCTAAGAGGGCAAGTCTCAGAAAGTATGGACAAATCAAATTACCTTATGCAGTAGAGGAATACTACTATTACTACTAAGGAAAGTAATGAAGAAAATACCTACCAGAGTCAAATGCTTTGTCGATATTTTCGGTATCTAGTCATTTCGTAACCTTACCTTTTCGTAACCTTACAATCTTGGTTGATTCGTAGCCATTGCGTTAGTCATATCGTAACCATTCAAAATCATTAAGTCAAATCGTAACCATCACTCGCTCAGAGTGATAAAAGCTATTGAAATCCTTAACGAGGTGTTAATGGGACCATTTGCATAATCATATATATATAATAATAATCAAAGTCCTGCTAATTGAATGGCTAATTATCCCTTCTCAAATGAGCGGTCTCGTTTTATGTACCATACACATTCCATAGTGCATATTTTCAAACGATGCGTACATTCCAAAAAAAAAGAGAAGAAAACTAAAATAATTCATATTTTATGGAACTTTATTGCAAATACATGATCATTATCATTGTTATTATCATAACAAAACAAAATAAAACGTTAGCACATTCGTCACAAGCACATAAATAAGAATGTATGAATTCAATCAAAATTTTCACTGAACAGCAATATTTTGACATTTCAAAACAAAATAAAACGTTAGCACATTCGTCACAAGCACATAAATATAATTTTATATATGTACCCAACCCGTTTATTCAGTTAAAAAGTTAATCTTGCATCAACACTGCATCAAAATGAAATATTTCATCAGTCAAATACAACAATATACATTTCATTCAATATAGATCACTATGTCCATATTTATTTAGTGTATACACGGGACAGGTTTCTCAGCAACTTGTCAGCTGACATCCCTCCCTCGGCGTATTCAGCCCACGTTGAGAAGATTTTGCCCTCCATTTGTCTTGTCGTCTTCTTTTGGTGCTTGGTGAGCTTCTTCGCCGAGACGAGCTTTACTTGCGTTGCCACAAATTCAGCCTCTCTATGCAGAAGCTCTACCAACACGTAGAACGGCGGCGGGCTCTGGACGCGGGTGTTCAGGCGTCTGTGCCACCCCTCACAGTCGTTGTTAGTCCTCACTGGGCTTCCGTACACGGACCAGTCAGCTGGGGACCACACCGCGTTCTCAATCCAGGTGTCCCGGACGTAATCGAACACACCCATCAGCTGTGCGTTGTCGGCTGCCTTGTCGCGCTGGTTTTGGAACACTGCCGGGATGTGCTCTGCTGGCAGCAGGGGAAGGGCCAGCAGGCGTCTGATTACCTTCTGGATGTCTCCTCCGGCGTTATAACTTGCAGCTAGACCAATAGCCTGTAAAACAAGGAAAAGAAATTATATGTTTGAAATGGAAATAAATAAATAAGTGTTCACGTAATCTGTAGATACTTTTGTTACCTAAAATAAAAGTTTATGATCTAAATCCATTATTTAAGATACGGAATGTTTATGTCATCATTACCTGAACTCTCTTCCAAACGGCCTGTGTCCAATGGAAGGCGCACCCTGATATTTTCGATTCGGGGAACACCGCGCGGATGGCCTGCCACACGGCTGCTTCGAAGTCCAGGACGAAGGCTTGAACACGTGGCTCAGTTGGTAATAGGTTCTTCAGTTTCTGAAATAGATGAAAAATATATTAATTTTAAACTAATACATTGAGATATTAACAATTCTTGAAGAAGTATCATGAACCGGAAACATGTTGACATTATTTTAATATTATTTTATTATTATTATTATTTAATTTTTTTTTTTATTATTATTATTATTATTATTATTATTATAATATTTACCTTCAAGATCTTCTTGTAGTCCTTCTTGCGCCTTCGTGACATGAACACGAAAGCAAGGGGGACTTGCTTGACGCAGTCGTCCTTCTTCACGAAGGCGTGAACCCCGAAGAGTTGGTCGAAGACGTCTTTCTGGCGGATGACCTTGAAGGTACCGTCGAGGTCCCACGTCTTCGCACGCGCCAGAAGATGGAGCTGGTCGGGGGTTGCGAAGATGACGTGTCTGGCGCCGTCCACCATCACGTCCTTCTGGAGGAACCCGTCCGGGATGTGGTCTGCAGCAAGCTAAAAAAGGATATAAAACTAATTATATTTTTATATATTAAAGATATTTCATGCCATTTAACGAAAGACAAAACACCTGATTCAATACACAATAAGCTAATAAAGTCTAAAAACTAAATCTTGCATTTGTATTTAAATAATAACATTTTCAATTTACTGAGCAGTGTCTTTTAAGACGTGCGTTAAAAAGGTTTCAAATACCTAATAAAATCAAATTAAGAGAATTGCAAAAATTACCTCGAATTCCATGGTGTTTGGGTCATCTGGTCGCTGGTTCTGTCTAAACCGGTTGGCCTTCCTCACCAGGTGATCTAGAGCAGGGATGTTGTCTGCTGATGCTGTCGGGATGTCCCTCAGGTGGTCTTCTACAACTGTCATCGCCGACTTGAAGACATTACCGGCTGCAACGTCCTTTACTTGTCTCGTGAGTTGCTTGTTGATGAGACAGCCTGGATCTTCGGGATGTGTGTGGTTTTGGGTGCCTCGGATGTAAACACCACTCCGCTCACTTACCGAGGCTGAACATCGGTTACCTTTTCTGCGAACGCTGCACCACCAGAACCGGGTGGTTGTTGTCTCCTTCTGCAAATTGAAAGCAAGTATTTTGAAATACATAGTTTAAATAATTAAATAATTTCTGAAAAGTAACATATAATCTTTTAATTTACATATTTACTGTTAACATTACTTTCAAATATAGTTCGTATATGATATATCAGATACATACCCTCACAGTGTAAGAGTAACCAGGTGTTTCGACCAGGAGATCCTTCCCGCGTGATGTTCCCCTCGGCACCAGCGTGAACTGCAGGACGTCGCCTACCGTCTCCTCTATTAGCTCCGTCCTCTCTTCTATGGAACTGCAAAAATAAATATACTATTAAATAACTATGTAATAACTGTAATAAATTTATTTCGGAGTACGTTACATAATTGCTTCTTTACAATGAAAGTCACTACTATTGATACTTATTACATTTTAAGTAAATGAAACAATGTAAATATAAACTATATTATATTGCAAAAATCGCCTTCTCTTCGAGATAAGTCGGCAGGGGTGCCGCAGGGAGATGGAGAGACGCTGTCTCTTCTACTTCCATCGGCTGGTCATCGAACTGGTCTGCTTCGGCATCGGTGACGTCCATACGTAGCGAGGCCGCTTCAGCCGTCAGGTCGGCAGCAAACGATACTCGTGTGCTCTCAGCATCTGGAAACTCTGAGATGGATCGCTGAAAGCAAAGAACAAATGGTTATAATAGAGAATCATTGTACTATAAACGAATATTTCATAAGCATTTCATCGGGGCACATGATTTTGTATTTGTAAGCTAAGGAATTGTTTCATTTTATTTACATATACACGCTACTCGCAAATCTTAATACATACCTGTCTGAAATCTGAGCACGACTCACAGATGAATTCGACCTCCACAAGCCCTTTCTTCATCTTGGCGTACAGGTATTTAGAGATTCCTGTATTGCCACATCCACGATGTTGCCAACCCTTACACACATCGCATTCTATCGCCTGATGGTGGTTATGCACACTACTCGAACATGATAAGCACAAGTATTGAGTTGTTGAAGGCATGGTTACAATAATGCAGTAATTTCAAAATTGTGTTGTACACATTTATATTGAAAACTAGTGGGTGACACGACTCACTATGATCTTTAAGACAAATATAATTATATTGTTTGTACAAACCTACAAATAATTATCAAAATAATATAGTTCAAACATGTGTTTAAATGCAATTATTATGTATATGCTAATCTGTCGGATTTATTGCAATTATTATTATCACCTCCGTATATAATATAATTATATTGTTTGTACAAACCTACAAATAATTATCAAAATAATATAGTTCAAACATGTGTTTAAATGCAATTATTATGTATATATCATTTATAGTGCTAATCTGTCGGATTTATTGCAATTATTATTATCACCTCCGTTCCTGACTTTATTGTTTTATTTATTACACCTTAGGTACACATAATACCTGCAATTTAATTATTCACAAAACTAACCTCAAAAAAGTAAATATGCATATTAGTTTTATACGATCTTTTGAAGGGACAACATTTGAATTGTACAAAGATATTTATTCACATTTTTAAATCATAAATTCAAAGGTTAATATTTGACTAATGGATTTTTGAACGGTTACGATATGACTAACGCAATGGTTACGATTCGACCAAGATAGTGCGGTTACGAAAAGGTAAGGTTACGAAATGACCATAATTCATATTTTCTACTGTGAACATGATCAGAAAGTCATCTGGTTTCACTGCATTGATGATGTCTTTGTCAAGTAAATCTAGAGTGCTTGAATGGTCTACTGTTGGACTTATGTTATAACTACTCCAGATAAGCTTTCAACACAATGCATGTTGCATGCATGAAAAATACCAAGCATCATGTATTTACATTTACAAATACGTATTCTTAAAAAGAAGTTTTGGACAAAGAATTAATATAAAATGTTTACTCTTTATTCATTGACATAAACAATATTGAGTATTTCCTCCTCTTCAGTTCTTAACTGCATATATATTCAACATTCTTCTGTCTTTTTTAAATTGCATTAATTTGTGTCAAACAGCCAACAAAAAGGCCATTTCTTTTTACTTGCAACCATCTGCTAGCCTAGTAAAATTTTGCCGGAGGCACTTGATTGTCATTCAATACTTCATTTCAATCTATTTCAATAAGCATAGATCTATTGAGTATGACTGTACACACTCTATTTTTCTCTAAGCTATTATGTGTACCTGGCAATTTGGTTCTCAATATTTATTGGCGATTTTTGAATGCAGGTTGTTTTTTTTACTATATAACTGACGCCGGATACCGGCGTCTTCCCCTATCTGGGGAACCTACATTTTTACCCAACTTAAGGTTAAAAATTCCCCTCTACAGAAAGTTCCCCTTTAATTTAAAGACTAATAAATCATGGACGAAAAAAACGATAAATCGCCTTCGAAGCTTCGCAATTGTTTATCGTAGAACACTTTACCTTTACGACAATGACTTATAACAAGGGAAGTAACTGTTGTGGTTTCCGGAATATTTTGTGAACTTTTATCAGCGATGTCGCACAACTGGCAAAATTACCGCAAGAAATTTTTACCCCTAAATCGAAAAAAATCACGCGTTTTTTCCCCTCTGAAAGGGCCTGGGCACCTTCCCCTATTTGTAAAAAAACAACCTGGAATGCATTTTTGTTGAAAAAAAATGACATATAATTATAGATACGCATCTTAACTGGAGCATATTATCACTGATTATTATAATGTTTATGTTCGGGAAGTGTAGGGCTGGAACCATCTGCCTTTCGTAATCCACAACACTTAGATCCCAAGCATAGTTTTTTTAAGGTATTGTCACTCCATGATATTTAGTCAGATCTATACAGGAGTTGACTACAATAAGTATTCTCATTCTTTCCTCTAACTGTTGTCAAGTTTATCGCCCTCCCGCCCCGTGTGGTTACGGGGCAAAGAATAGGGCCACTTCAGATCCCGTTGGAGTGGAACCCCCAAAATTCATGTTCATTTTATCATTTTTTGTTCATGCTCATTAAAGGTCTTCATCATGACCCCTGCATTGTTTCAGGTGCCATCTCGCTCATATCACTATAGCAGTGGCAGAAAAACTATAATGTGGCTCCAGAGTAAATGGAGTGTCTACAATAGGATTCAGGGAGCAGTTCAGGGTGAAAAAGTTCTAGGCCCGTTCTCCATATTTTATCTGGATGTACATGGAAGATGAGCCTGGCATGTTCATTCCTGTTAGGCGCCATATAACCTTTCATGTGTTGTTGCACCTTAAAACCAGGGTTCGACACTAACGCTAGTCCTGTGCCCACCTGTTTTTCAGGAGGACTACCTAAACGTGAAAGTTGGCTAGTCCGTCGGACTAGTAACTTTTCATGTGTTGGTACGTCTTGAACCCCAATTCAATTAACTCCCTCCCTACTGATCATGATGTTGTGCTGCAGAAAGATCTCGCTTCTTTCTTCTTGATGTCAGCCGCATCTATCACGTCAGATAGCTGTATTTTTAACACCCTGGCCTATGACTGTTATTTTCCACAAATGTTTTATTTTTACCTTCCCGGGGGCCCCGTTTGGTCACGGGGCAAAGAATAGGGCCAATGCAGAGGGGTAGATTCCCCCCAAATTCATGTTCATTTTATCATTTTTTGTTCATGTTCATTAAAGGTCTTCATCATGACTCCTGCATTGTTTCAGGTGCCATCTTGCTCACATCAAAAGAGCAGTGGCAGAAAAACAATAAACGTGGCTCCAGCGTAAATGGAGTTTCTACGATAGAATTTGCAGCAACTCTGCAGTTCAGGGTGAGAAGGTTCTATGCCTATTTTCCATATTTTATCAGGGCTTCCGTTAATGGGCGTACGGCCGTAAATTACGTCCAAAAATCGAAGTTGTACGGCGAAAATTAACATCAAAGGCGTACAGTGTACTTCCAAAAACTTCAAAGTACGCCGCGATTGATTACTACGGACGTCCCATAATCTGTAAATTACCGATTATAGCCCCGCCCATCTAATCTAATTTCATTTGAGACTGCCGATGTAACAAGTTGTAAAGCAATTAAAACTCAGTGGAGCCTGTAATTGACAGGTAAATCCGGTTTTGTCCAGTTTTTATCAAGGGTCACACGCATGACTGGTGAGAGGAGAGCGTGTTAATTAGATAATTGGCCTAGCCGCGCATTTCACAAAATGAAAGTAGCAGTATCTCGATGCCAAATTGCTTAATTTATATTTATTAACCACAAAGTTGAAACTCCTTAAACAAACAGATTATACTTTTTAGGCTATTTCTTTTATATCTTTGTGTCATTTTTCTATGTATTTATCAAAGTAACAAATAGAAACGAAGTACTGATAGACAAATAATATTTAATAATCTCTAACCTAGGGTAGAGAACTCTTCGCAAATGGAGACTAAACACGGAAGTGAAATTATCACTGGCAAAAACAATCGATTGCTTTGACAATAAATTACAGAATCGGTTACATTTATTCCTACACTTGACAGTTTTACATACCTTTCATTAATGTATGCCAATTTAAAAGCTTTCCTGGTCTGATAAATTGAAAACTGTTTGCAAAATGTAATTTACTGTATACAACTTGTGGGTGGGGTATGGCACGCAAAGGGAAATTAAGTATTTTTAGTTTGAAACCGTTTATATAATGAGGTCATCAAATATTTTCTTTTATAAACATATAGATTATAATTATCCTTTTTTTTTTTAACAATTTAGATGTGTTGTTTCCCTCACTAACCACGTGGAATCACTGACTCAAAGACTATGAATGCCATGCCCAAACACTGGAACTTCCTAAATTTTCCCCATGAACTTCCAAATTTGATACACAGGAAGTTCGAACTTCCTAAATTTGAACCTTAGTGGAAGCCCTGTTTTATCTTGGATGTACATGGAGGATGAGCCTGGCATGTTCATGCCTGTAAGGCGCCATATAACCTTTCATGTGTTGTTGCACCTTAAAACCAGGGTTCGACACTAACGCTAGTCCTGTGCCCACCTGTTTTTCAGGAGGACTACCTAAACGTGAAAGTTGGCTAGTCCGTCGGACTAGTAATTTTTCGAGCCCCGGTATAGATATTATGGCCGTAAAATACACATTCCTAATATTGGGCCAGGGTCAGACGTTTAGGCGAAGTCGCTTAAAACTTCGCTATGATTTGGCCGACTTCGCTTTTTATCCTTGTGGGGGCGAAATTTGAGTCGCCGTCAATTTCGGCAATTTCAAATGCGATTAACCTCATAATTAACAAAACCCTCTAAATTACACAATTAGCGCGTGTTTCACAAGTACCTAAGTCCTTATTTAATCCCATTACCGATTGGTTTATAATCAAAGCCATCATATTTTTCCGTGTTATGAATAATTAAAAATCGTACTACAAACTATTATGCAAGGGCACGGTTATGATTAGACGAGATACTTTGAAACTGATTTCTCCTGCGATAAACCAATTTAAAAGGCGGTGTATAATTATATGATTGACATCGGCACAGTTGTAAAGCATCTTTGCAGAGGTCGTCAATAAGCAAAAGTGTGAACTTCTGTTGTGTGTTTTACTGAGGGCTAATTATGAAATAAAGAAATGTGTTTGGTATAAAGCGAGTTTGTTTGTGATTGTTTTATAGACGAGAGAAATCAGAGGAAATGTATTGGATCCTACAATTAGTCATAGCCATCAATAACTTATCTATGTCTATGGATTAGGTAATGAGTTTGTGTTTTGTTACTCATTGCGGGTATGAATGAAATATAGGTTTTGGTAATTGTCGAATAATAAGTATTTTTCAATAAAAATAAAGATCAGAATAATATTGCATTTGATCAATATGTGTGAAGTTGGTTAGGGCAGAAAATGCATCTAAATCTCACTTCGGTCAAAGACGTAAAGAGCTGATAAAAGTCTGCCTGGGGACCAGAAACCGAAAAAAATAAAGTTTTACGATTTCAGTTGGTATCTTCAAGACGAAAAGCGTTTTTGACACTGTTCACTTTGAAGTTTGTCTCCTGTTATACACCTGTTTTGTTTTTTTGTGCTAAATACACCGTTCTCTTGGAAGGACCATCTAGTTCTCAGGAGGACTACTAGATTGTTAAAGTCACTAGTCCTCCGGACTACCCGTTTAAAAAAGTTAGTGTCGAACCCTGAAAACCCAATTTATTTCAATTCATAAAGTGAAATGGGGGTTATATAGGAATCACAGATCAGCAGAGCTTATACTCCTCTGAAACTTCTGGATGGATTTTTATGAAACTTTACAGGAATGTTGCCCATGATGTCTAGTTGATCCTAGCAAAAAATCAAGATGACTAGTGATTTGAAATCCAAGATGGCCCCCAAAGCTACAAATAGATTTTAAAAAAACAAGTTGGTAGTGACTGCTTCTTGAAAACTATAAGTGATATTGATATGGGACTTTTTCTAAAATGATCAGCATGACATGATGTTGGTCCTTGTCGGAAAACGTTTTGATTCGACGTTAAACATGTCTGCCAGTGGCCATCTTTGTTTACTTAAGAGTTATATAGTAAAAACTTGTAGCGACTACTACTCTGAAACTACTTGAAGGATTTTCATGAAACTTAACAGAAATGTTGCTCTTGATGTCTAGTTGATCCTAGCAAAATTTCAGGTTAGCCAGAAATTCAAGATACCTGCCATGACTAAAAATAGATTTTAAAAAAACAAATTTGTAGCAATTGCTTCTTGAAAACTATTAAGTGATATTGATATGGGACTTTTTCTAAAATGATCAGCATGACATGATGTTGGTCCTTGTTGAAAATTATTTGGATTTGACATTAAACATGGCTGCCATCTTTGTTTACATAGATTTATATAGTTAAAACAACTTGTAGCGACTACTCCTCTGAAACTACTTGACAGATTTTCATGAAACTTCACAGGAATGCTGATCTAGCTATCAGAACCTACGTAGATCTTCAAGGTCATTGACCTCTTGTTTTATGACTGCATTCTGTAAATCTACATTTCCTGTTCATCTATCTTTTTGTTAACTATAAGGCTTTGTTTTATTTCAGGAATTCATGCTTTGTAAGAGCGAGTCAAACATGGACGTACGCAAATGTGTAAATGAAGGGAAGGAAGTAACACGCTGTGGATTTGAATTCTTCCAGAAAGTTAAAGCTAACTGTTATGAGGACTTTACCCAATACTGGAATTGTGTGGACAGGGCTAACACCATGAAACTCTCCGAGTAAGAGTATAAAACTGTATCTGTACATTGTTAAACCTTTCCAAGGAAGTATAGTGTCTATACATTGTTAAACCCTTCCAAGAAAGAATCCCTTCCATGAAAGTATAGTGTTACGCGTGTTATTCGTCTGTCCCCTTGTTACGCAAATTTAAGTCTGATATCAGGGCCCTCATTTGGTCATTTCTGCCGCCGTTATTCGGCGGCAGTCCCCCACCTGAAAAGTATCTTTTTTTTCCCCAAAAAATGATATTTTTCCCCCTCAGAAATTCGTAAAAAAAAATCAAAAAAAATCAAAAAAAAAAAAATCCGATTTTCACGACGATATGCTCACGATGTCGTGTTTACCGGTTTGAAAAAGACGTTTTGATTATTATTAGACTGGTTTTAGACTGTTTATCGTGCACAGGACGTGTGGATCTCCGATGAAAACATGCCATTGATGGTTATTAAGTGGAGTTTTTTTATCAGAAAAAGAACCAGATGGTTGACGAATGTATGTTAATAAAGTGAAACGTGTTAATCAAACAGAGTTTTTTATTTGTTGTAAAAATTCCCCCCAGTTACAAAAATTCCCCCTTCTGAGGGCTGCGGGCCCCTTCCCCCAAAGTAGCGTGAGGGCCCTGGATATATACTGATAAAAATAAGTTTAGCAAGTCAATAAATAACATATAAATCCCGTTGACCGGATTCTAGGATCATGTATGTGTAGAAGCGGTAATGGGAAATATAACTTACATAAATATCGGTTATATTAAGGGAATAAGTCTCAAAAGAAATATGCGAAAACAATAGAAACAAGTGGTAATCTACATGTTTTACAGAAATTATAATTTCGCTCATTTATTTCAATGCTAAGAGAGGTATATTCACAAATGGTAAACTTTGGTTCCCTATATCTTTACAATGGCAAAGAAATTGTCAATTGTTTTAGCGTTTTTTATAACTTGAGACTCATTACAGTTATTTTTTGATGTTTAATCTTGCTCTTTACCTTATTTGTATTTTTAAATGTGAAACAGTATGTGGGAGATAACTCTGATACTTACGATGCTTTAAAATACTTCATTTTATAAAATAACATCACATTTATTTAAGCTAGATGTTCATTCTTGCTAAACTTTATTTTTTCATTATATAGTGATTACTTAGATACCAAAACCTGTGTAAGGCTTTCAAAGTTCAGATAATGACAGCAACGTGTTCCAACCATCAGCAGGTCAGCGTGAATGACCCAACCTTGACCAACTTTGTTATTTAGTCGTGCACCTCATACGTATTACCTCTGATGATCACACTCAATAAAACTCAAGTCTGCTATTTTTAGCTCTACTGGCCAGGGGCCAGCAGAGCTAATGGGATGGTGTGTTGTCCGTCTTCCGTCGTCCGTCGTCCATCGTCTGTTAACTTTTCTTCAAACGACTTCTCCTCAGAAACCGCTTGGCTAATTTTGACCAAACTTCACATGGATGATCCTTAGATGAATGCTTTTTAGATTTGTTAAAATTAGGTCAGCACTACATCCAAGATGGCTGCCATTACCATATATGGTCGAAACCTTAAAAAATCTTCTTCTCCAGAACCGCTGGACAGATTTCAACAGTTTTTCTTTTAAAATGATCGCCAAGGCCTAAACTATCAAGATTGTTCAAATAAAGTCCCCGGGGTCAAAAATGGCCGTGGGGGTCCAAAGTTTGTATATTGAGGTTTTGCATGTTTATCATATAGACATATAGGAAAAAACTTTAAAAAATCTTCTTCTCTGAAACCACAAGGGGCAGAGCTCTCATGTATTACATGTAGCATCAGCTTATGGTCCTCTACTAAGTTTGTTCAAATGGTGACCCTGGGGTCAAATTTGTCCCCACCCCAGGGGTCACAGTTTTACATAGACTTATATAGGATTTTTTTTTTTAAATCTTCTCGGAAACTGCAACAGCCAGAGGTTTGATATTTTGCTTTTACTATAAGCTTATGGTCCTTTACCAAATTTGTTCAAATGATGACCCTCGGGTCACATTTGGCCCCGCCCCAAGGGTCACAGTTTTACATAGGCTTGTATAGGGAAAAACTGAAAAAAATCTTCTTCTCTTGAACCACATGGCACAGAGCTCTCATGTATTACATATAGCATCAGCTTATGGTCCTCTACTAAGTTTGTTCAAATGGTGACCCTAGGGTCAAATTTGTCCCCGCCCCGAGGGTCACAGTTTTACATAGACTTATATAGGATTTTTTTAAAAAAAATCTTCTCGGAAACTTCAAGAGCCAGAGGTTTGATATTTTTCATTTATTATAAGCTTATGGTCCTTTACCAACTTTGTTCAAATGGTGACCCTGGGGTCACATTTGGCCCCGCCCCAAGAGTCACATGTTTTACATAGACATGTATAGGAAAAAAGACTTAAAAAATCTTCTTCTCGGAAACTGCAAGAGCCAGAGGTCTAATATTTTGCTGTTGCTATAAGCTTATGGTCCTTTACCAATTTTGTTCAAATGGTGACACAAATGGGGTCACATCTGGCCCCGCCCTGCGGGGGTCACAGTTGTACATAAATGCTGGTTTTAAAATTTTTAATTTCTTTATTTTTTTTTATTTTTTTTTTTTTTATTTTTTATTTTTTTTTTTTAATTATTATTTTTTTTTTTTTTTTTTTATTATTATTTTTTTTTTTTTTTTTTTTTTTTTATTAACTTGGAAAACCAGCCTGATGAGACCAGTAATGGCGGAGTTATGGCTATATTTTGCCTGTTTAAGACGATAGTCACTTGCTTCATTGATGTCATAAGAGCCATATTAGCCAATAGAGCGTCCACAGGCCCTCTTGGGCTTCTTGTTCTCTCATGTCTGTGTTTGTTGCTTCCAAAGCATCACCTTTCAGTATTCACTCTAATTATTGTCTAAAGCATAGCAACTACTAATGTAACTGGAATGAAACCTCACACAGTGATAAAGGGAAATGAGTAGTCTCGATCATCCAGACCTCTCGCGAGACTTCGCTCAAAGAAGTCCAAACGATGGTCTGGACTCACTGTTCTTTAAAAATTTTGACATCATAATGGTGTGTACAAAAAAAAATCACCGGCCTCTGATTGGTCAACTTCAGTTTGTTATGGAAATCCGTTGGAATCACCCCCTACGTCACGACGGCGTCAAAAAATACGTGACGTTACGCACAATGTTGTGCTATAAAATTACTCCAAACACACGATTAATGCCAAAAATTAAATTTTAAACATCATTTTGTAAGATTATATTATGTTTTTCGAGAAACTACAATAAAACAAAGTTTATTGTATATTTAATAAGGACGTACACACATCCCATTGGAACTAATGTTCTGCGTAATTCAACGTGCACTTTGATGTTGCAATCAAAATGACGTCACGTCGCAGTCAGTTTTGACGGTTGGCGCCGTCTATCGGTCAACATTTTTAAAGAACAGTGAGTCCAGACGCTCGCTAGCGCTCGCAGTCAGCTTGAGTGTGTCTGGATGATAGAGACTAGGCAATGAGAGGAAGTGCAGATTCCAAGAACCATAACTCTTGTCTTTTTTTAAATTGATAGAGAGCGTTAAAAAGTATAACTCTGCTATGTCCGTCCGTCCGTCCGTCCAAATATCTTGTCCGGAGTATAACTTGAAAAGTTTAAAACTACTTAAATTATAATGAGACTGGAATGAAACTTAACATAATGATTGAGGGTAATAAAAGAAAATGCAGACTGCAAGAGCCATAACTCTTATCTTCGTTCAAATTAGAGTTGTTGACCTTTGTAATTGTATACGGTACTTAAAATTATTGCCCAGAGCATAACTTGAAAAATTACTTGTGCGACTTGAACGAAACTGAACACAGTGATAAAGGGCAATGAGGTGTAACACAGAGTGCAACAACCATCTTCAATTTAATTAGAATTATTGCCCTTGGTAATTTTATACTTACAATTATTGCCCGGAGTATAACTTGTAAACTACTAACTGGACTTGAATGATGAAACTTCACACTGTGATAGAGGGCAATGAGAGGAAGAGCAGAGTGCAAGAACTATATTTTAAATTGAATCAGTTACTATATAAAGCTCGTGCATATTTAACAATTATAAATGCATATTATGGTTACAGGTGTATGCTATTTCATGTATGTTTATGTTATGATTTCATGTATGTTATGTTATGATCATGATGATTTCATGTGTGTTTAAGTTATGATTTCAAGTGTGTTTATGTTATGATTTCATGTATGTATATGTTATGATTTCATGTGTGTTTATGTTATTATTTCAGGTGCAGAAAACCACAAGTGATGTTTGACAAGTGCATGCAGGAAAAGTTGAACATGACACGGCCTGAGCTTGGCTACTTCTCAAAGATCAGACTTCACGAAACAACTCGCCCAAACACGGGTCTGAAACCACTGCAACTTCCAGATGGCCCCACCGACTATAGCTCGGGTAAAACAGAACCTGATGATAAAAACTACCCAGTATATGGATTTGGCAAATAGTGTGAATAACTGTTTTAGGATTTTGAAAATTATTTATTAAGATGGTGTATTGTTTATTACATTCTTGATAACAAAAAATATGTATAAAATTAAAATGACTCGAAAAAGACAAAACAGTTTCCGTTAAGTTGTTCACCAATAAATTGGGGAAAAGAAGTTAATTTATTTTTGTGGAAATTAAGCATGTTAAGTGAGCATGGTATACAAATAAATTGAATACCGGTACACAGGTAATCTTTTTTTGGGTGGTGGGTGTTGTGTGGGGGTGGGATTTAAGTGAGCATGTTTAAAGCAATCTTGTGTTTCAAGGCGTTTTGATGAATTATTAAAAATGGTTTGGTTAAAACAAATTAAAAATAAAAACCTGGCAAAATATAAGGTTATTTAATAATTATTTCATATTAATAATTGCATATTTAAACTATATGTCTTTTGAAAATAGATGCTGGAGTACATGCGTGTTTGTGATGCACATGTTTTGTTTATATCTGAAGACAGAAATAAAATGTAAAGTGTTTTATTAACATTTGAGTATTTGTTTTAAATAATATATGACGTCATCCTCAAGTTATCCTTGAATTCAAAGGCAATATTATCGGTCTTAGTAGCTCTGTTGTGGGTTTGCTCCCTGGCAGTAGCTCCGTGGACGTCTGCCCATGTGGGTTTGCTCCCTGGCAGTAGCTCCGTGGACGTCTGCCCATGTGGGTTCGCTCCCTGGCAGAGACATGTCTGAATGGAAACCGTCCATCTCATCTCCCTCTGAGGTTGCAGCACCAATATTTATAGGTTATTTTGTATTGGGATATAATAATTATGCACGAGTTCTTTTGCATATTAATATTGTGCGACATTAGGAGCATATATCCCAATATAAATCTAAAATCTTTTTTATTGCATACGCATTTTTAAATTAGAAAAAATAAAATAGGTTACAACATTTAATTTTCACCAAAAACATTATTTGAAACAATCATATCGTCTTTTCCCAATGAAATCAACATTTACATCACGTGATCTACTTTCTTTGACATGAACAGAAAAGTGCACCAATCACGAACGAGTATACATTACACACCCAATATGACTTTACAACACGTCAATATGTTTCTTGTTACATTGAAAGTAAACGGAGCTTGTAAATGTGTATGCAATAAAACCTAATATGATGTATAAACAGGATGTACGCCATTCTATGCATATACTATTTGTACGGGGCATAACTTGAAAAATGTTATTTCAGGTAATGGTGGAATATGTGCCATACATTCCAAAGCAAAGAGCCAAATACGACTCACATATGACTGACTGAGTCTAATATATGACTATGTGGGTCTACTATAACTCTCAATTGAATCTTGAAGACCGATTTGTAGAGTCCAATTTAATGACGGGTGGGTTTTATTTGACCGACAATGGCAGCTACTACAGTGGAGACCCCCGACTTAGTAACCCTCACGCCAGAGCTAACCTCCTTCTCCCTTTAAAGTTTAATGCCCCAACTGTAAATAATAGTCGGAAGCTTTGTTGGCTAGGTCTAGCACCCGGGGGCCACTGTGGTAGTCAGACTGGCTAGGTCTTGAAGGACCAGTTGGTACCTTAATTCTTACCTTAATTTTTCTGCCTTCGCTAAACTCTTTTTCCGAACTTTCTGTTTTCCAGTTATTTTAATACGCTCATCTTAATACATGTTGTCCATCACCGTTTAGCTAACGAGTGATTGTGGCTGATAACATCAATGAAACTGTATACACATCTTCAACATGATCCATTGAATACATCTCAAAAAGGCCCATAACTCTGGTTCATATTTTTAGCTCTACTGGCCAAAGTCCAGCAGAGTTTATGGGATGGTGAGTTGTCCGTCGTCCATCGTCATCGTCTGTTAACTTTTGCCTTGTTAGCGCAATAGGGACTTCATTTTTAATCGGATCTTTACAAAACTAAGCCATAGCGTCTCTGTGGCCGAATGGTTAACAACGTTGCGTTGTAAACCTTCGCCTCTCGCCGCTGCGGGTTTGAATCCCACTGGGAGCTTGACTTGTGAGGAAGTGTCGATTCTTACGGATGGCGGGAGGTGTACAGTTCTGGTCCTACCTCCACCACAAAAAATCAACCGTCATATATAACCTTATATGTGTAAAAAATGACGTAAAGCACCATACAAACAAAACAAACAAACAAAACTAAGCCAGGTCTTTATATCAATTCAAATCAATTATATCAATAAAAGCTCGGACAAGTTTGAAAACCGGCCGGATCGGATTAGTAACACCAGTTTAAAAAATACCATATTAAGCCTTGTGAACACTCTAGCACCTTCATTTTGTATATTTTGATCTTTACGGAACTTGTGCAGATTGTTGATATTGATGAAAGCTCGGATAAGTTTGAAAACCAGCTATTTCGGACCAGTAATATGGCCCCTTGAATTACGGAAAAATGCCTTATTTAGCCTTGTGAACACTCCATCATCTTTATTTTGCATTTGATCTTTACCAAACATTGCAAGATTGTTGATATCAATGAAAGCTCGGAATAGTTTTAAAACTGGCCAGATCAGACCATTTACAGCGGAGTTAAGGCCCTTGACTGTCTGAAATATGCTATAATTTGGCCTCAACACGACTGGGCCTTCATTTTTCATCCAATCTTTTTCAAAGTTTGTCAGATTGTCGATATCAATGAAGGCTCTGATAATTTCAAAAACCAGCCAGTTTGGACCAGTAACACCTGAGTTATGGCCCTTGATTTTCTGAAATATACTTGCTATAATTTGGTCTCGTGTGTCTATATATATATATAATGCTATAATTTGGCCTCGTTAACATGATAGGGCCTTCATTTGTCAATGGATCTTTTCCAAACTTTACCGGATTGTTGATATCAATGAAAGCTTGTACAAGTTCGAAAACCAGCCGTATCGGATAAGTACCGGTAACATCAAAATTATGGCCCTTGATTTAGTTAAACATGCTGTATTTTGCCTCAAGATGATAGGGCCTTCATTTGGACAGATTTCAAAGAAACTTTGCAGGGATGATCAGTACCAGGCCTAGTTGTACATATTGTTGCCGTGTTGCGGTTGAATGATATTTGGCAAAGTTGTGGCCCTTTAAAGGTTTCAATACACAAACCTTATCCGAAGTTCTCCTGAACCCCTGGCCGGATTTCAACGAAATTTTTCAGGGATGATCAGTACCAAGCATAGATAAGCATGTTGTCGCTGTATGTCGGCTGAATGATATTTGGCGGAGTTATGGCCCTTTAACGGTTTTAATACACAAACTTCAAACTTGGCCCGGACTAGTTCTCCTGAAACCATGGTCGGATTTCAACAAAACTGCTGGGATGATCAGTACCAAGCTTAGTTGTGCATATCATCACCGTGTTCCGGTTGAAATATTGTTTAGGGAGTTATGGCTTTTAATACACAAACAGTTCTTCTGAACTGGCCGGATTTCAACGAAACTTGGCAAGTATGATCAGTATCAAGCCTAGTTGTGCATATCATTATTGTATTGCGGTTGAATTTTATGACAACAGCCCTTAACATAAATGCCATTTTAGCCAGTAGAGCATCCACGGGCCTCTTGTTTTTATTATTGTCCTTTAAAAAAAATTACCCTAAAACTTAACCCAATCTTAAAATTATATCCTAATTACGCTTTGATACTCTCCGCTATACTATATCCCTCCGTGAGGTTGCCGGGGTAGAATACAACCACTGCAAACACACCGTCACATGCAGATGGGTAGGACCCATCCCATTCATATTCATTTTGTCATTTTAAGCTCGACTGATCAGAGATCAGCAGAGCTTATGCCGTGGTGCGGCGTCGGTCGTCCGTCTGTCTGTCTGTCCGTAAACTTTTACTCGTAACGACTACTCCTCTGAAACTACTGGATGGATATTCATGAAACTTTACAGAAATGTTGCCCATGAAGTCTAGTTGATCCTAGCAAAAATTCATGTTGATATGAAATCCAAGATGGCCGTCAAAGCTAAAAAATAGATTTTTAAAATACGTTTGTAGCGACTACTTCTTGAAAACTATAAGTGATATTGATATGGGACTTTTTCTAAAATGATCAGCATGACATGATGTTGGTCCTTGTCAAAAATCTTTGTTTACATTGAGTTATATAGTAAAAACTTGTAGCGACTACTCCTCTGAAACTACTTGGTGGATTTTCATGAAACTTTACAGGATTGTTGCTCTTGATGTCTTTTTGATCCTAGCAAAATTTCAGGGCGGCCAGAAATTCAAGATGGCTGCCACAGCTAAAAATAGATTTTTAAAAAATAAGTTTGTAGCGACTACTTCTTGAAAACTATAAGTGATATTGATATGGGACTTTTTCTAAAATGATCAGCATTTTTCTAAAATGATCAGCATGACATGATGTTGGTCCTCGTCAAATATCGTTTTGATTCGACGTTAAACATGGCTGCCAGTGGCAATCTTTGTTTACATAAGAGTTTTATAGTAAAAACTTGTAGCGACTACTCCTCTGAAACTACTTGACGGATGTTCATGAAACTTCACAGGAATGTTGCTCTTTGTGTCTAGTTGATCCTAGAAAAATTTCAGGCTGGCCGGAAATTCAAGATGGCCGCCACAGCTAAAAATAGATTTAAAATAAATAAATTTGTAGTGACTACTTCTTCAAAACTGCAAGTGATATGGATATGGGACGTTTTCCAAAATTATCAGCATGACATGATGTTGATCCTTGTCGAAATTTATTTCGATGTGACTTTAAACATGGCTGCTAGCGGACATCTTTGTTTACATAGATTTATATAGTAAAAACTTGTAGCCACTACTCCTCTGAAACTACTTCACAATTTGTTATGAAACTTCACAGGAATGTTGCTCTTGATGTCTAACTGATCCCAGATTTTTTTTAGGTCGGCCGGAAATTCAAGATGGCCGCCATGGCTAAAAATAGATTTTTTAAAAAAAGTTTGTAGCTACTACTTCTTGAAAACTGTAAGTGATATTGATATGGGACTTTTTCTAAAATGATCAGCACATGACATGATGTTGATCCTTGTCAAAAATTATTTTGATTCAACATTAAACATGGGCACCAGTGGCCATCTTTGTTTACATAGTTTGTATAGTAAAAATTTGTAGCGACTTCTCCTCTGAAACTACTTGACGGATTTTCATGAAACTTCACAGGAATGTTGCTCTTGATGTCTAGTTGATCCTAGCACAATTTCAGGTCGGCCGGAAATTCAAGATGGCCACCACGGCTAAACATAGATTTTTAAAAACAAGTTTGTAACGACTACTTCTTGAAAACTGTAAGTGATATTGATATGGGACTTTTTCTGAAATGATCAGCATGACAAGATGTTGATCCTTGTCAAAAATTATTTTGATTCGACTTTAAACATGGCTGCCAGTGGCTATCTTTGTTTACCTAGAGTTATACAGTAAAACTTCAACTTGTAGGGACTACTTCTCTGAAACTACTTGACAGATTTTTATGAAATTTCACAGGAATGCTGATCTAGCTATCAAAATCTATCAGTAGAGCTTCAAGGTCATTGACCTCTTGTTTGTTCATGTTTCAGGTGCCATCTCGCTCACATCACTAAGAGCAGTGGCAGAAAAACAGTAAACGTGGCTCCAGCGTAAATGGAGTCTACAATAGAATTTGCAGCAACTCTGCAGTTCAGGGTGAGAAGGTCCTAGGCCCATTCTCCATATTTTATCTCGATGTACATGGAGGATGACCCTGGCATGTTCATGCCTGTTAGGCGCCATGTAACCTTTCATGTGTTGGTGCGCCTTAAAACCCAATTCAATTCAAAACTCTCCGCTATAGGATCTGACAACACTGCCTTGGGAGGTCACGTCAGATCAACATTTCGAAAATCCACATAAAACACATGGATCTATATCCGAAAAATTCAAAGAAATG